>CM052217.1:1405899-1536703 GCA_028454225.1 Lasioglossum leucozonium | reverse complement strand
CCCCCCCGGTTAGGTCTGCGCCGAAAGGTTAATGAACTTGATCCAGAATCCCCATATACTTCCTACTCTGGAGGGTCGCGCGAATAAATACCGGCTGCAGGGAAACTTCTGCTGCAACCGGAAACACGCGACCTCCCACGTGTAAAAGTAAATCGTGGCTGTACAATGCCGTCTGCGAGACCTGGAACACTTGCGGAAAATGAAGTGAACTTCAAAAATTTACATGTTCCTGCACGCTTGATGCGTCTTCACAGCGGTTTTTATGCTATCATGCACGTCGATTACAAAAACGTTGTTTAAAGAAAAACACGTTTAAAGTTTTGATAATTTTTCCGAACCGAGCACTGAAAGCAATTAAAATGTTTCAGCTCATAAAAATGACAAGGCTGTATTTATTTAGATTTTCTGCAATTTTTCAATATGTGAATAAAACGAATTGATCGGATCACTTTCCATGTAAGCAACTTCATAATTTCAATAATTGCAAAATGGAAAATAAAAAACATTTAACTGGCAATGGTAGGTTTAATATTAACATCGCGAAAGAGAAATCCGAGTGATGCTGCGCCTAGTCAGCGAAAAAATGTATATTTTCGAAAAGAAAGTAACACGAGCATAGAATTCCGTGTATACACCTATTTAATCCAATGATTCGACTGGATCAGAATGCAGAAAAATCCGCAGTGTACTAATTATAATTAACTCGGTACGGGGTAAATTTCGTTCCGCGTATCATCGATATTTCAGTAACTACTTTAATATTGATTGCAAATACATTTGTACTCGGACAGCGCTAATTAGTAACGCAGGCGACTGGGGGTCGATATCAGCGTCGTTAACGCACTCGACAATGCCAATAATAACCGTCGTTAATCTCTGTAGAATTGGGTAATACGTAATTTCATTTACCTCGTCGCGTAGGAAACATTTCGGGCGGGTTCTACGGATTAATGTTACACTCGTTCGCGCGTGGCAGGAAAATGGGAAGGCAAGGCGTTTCCAGCGATTAGGGGATCGGAACGGTCCCGAACGGCGGCACTTGGCGAATTGCTTCTCGTTTTTCCCCGGTCGTAAAAAAAATTTACATAAGGAACTTTCTGGCGAAGTTGATACGACGGTGATCTCGATACTCGACGGTAACCACCTCTCTCCGCATCGACAGGAACAAATACCTAACCGTTGGCCCGACCTACTCTCGACTTGAAGAGAGACCTGGCAGCTTCCAATCGACCTTTGACTTTGATCGATTATCGGCTACGCCGCCGCTATACGTATTTCGAGCTATTAAACCCCTATAATTCTCTCCGTCAATCGACAACGCTGGACTCCGTGCGGAGTGACGTGCACTGAAAACAATACACGTAATGAAATACCCACTCCGAACATCGATGAAAGTCGTTCCTTTTCAATAGTCTACGGAGAAAATTGCTGTGTCGAAGGTGTTAATAGGTCGTCCCATTAAATTCGCACGTACCAAATATCGTCTGTTACAGCATGATGAATTCGCGTTGAAAATAGCGACGGAAGATTTAATAATACTAGAAGATCTATCTTTGCTCCACGCTTAGCTTAGCTTTGCTCCACGCTTAGCTTAGCTTTGCTCCACACTTAGCTTAGCTTTGCTCCTACGCGTTCTAGGTGAAAATAAACTTGTAGCATTTTCTGCAAATTCTTAAGCAATTAACGTGGAACTCTGTTCGGCAATAGCTTGTTAAATGCCTCGATGCGACTCGTCGCTCGCTGAGATGAAAGATTGATCTTTAACTGCGCGTACTTTTAGCACAGTCGACCGCTGTAAACACAAAAAAATAACAACAAGAAAAATAAAATTAAAATAAGTATATACCATCCTAATTTTCAATTATATTACTGTAGTGATATTCTATTTTTAAATATTTTTCTTATTGTATTTATTTTATTTTTATTTTATATAAACACCAGCTGCTATTTAATATTAGCAAAAATTAACATGTTTATTACCACACCCGCCTCTGATTATAATTTCAAGTTTTCAGAAACTCTGAAAAAAGTAATTTCGGTTTTCACTAATAGATAGTGATATGTTTTTTTTTGTTTCAATAACTTCTGTTAAGATTATATTTATTCTCTTTCTAACATTTGATGATAAGATTGCAGACAGATTAAAATATTTTATTAATTCAATTGTTCATAACAAAAATTGGGTTTCATTTCGCCTTAAAATACCGAAATTTCTTGCCAGCCAATAGATACTATTTTCAAGTAGAAAATTTTTATTTTCCATAAAGATCCGCTGTCTACTAATAAACGACCGATGCAGCTAATGCACAGTGCTCATAAACAAAGGAGCGCGAGTTCACGATGCAATAAAAAGCGGAACAATAAAAGTTCCAATAAACTGTTCGATAAAAACCGCAGACATTATCTTCTTTTTACATCGGACACACACACACACACACGCGCAATCGCGAAAAAAAGGCTGGCTGCGACGCTGACTAAATAAACTGCATCGTCAATGCAACGAACATTGTGCGGGACTTTCAGCCGTACATAAATTAAGACGGCGAGCGATCGATGGATCGAGACAAAAGAAAATTCAAGTGGCGATGGGGTCGGCAACAGTGAATCAGAAACGCGGCAATTGGTTTACCAATGGGCCGAGGACACGTTCGTAATCCTCGAAACGCGTTTTCGAGCTGCTGTTACCGTTCCCGGTGATCGAAAGAGATGACTCTCAATATATTCCGCTGGTCGGGCCGACAATGTCACATTCTTCTCTGCGGCACAAGAGAAACGGCCGTAGCAACGGCTGCCCATTTTCTTTATTCATCTGGCAACAGTGTATTTCTCATGTACCGCACCGTGCGAGTACACGGCCCGGGGACGATCGGGAAGTCAATAGGGAACAATGCAACCTCGTTTTTCTCGGGATTTTGCAGCGCGATGCACTCTTTCTTGTCGCTGCTCCCCTTCCAAGGGTAGAAATGTTTTTCTCCCGGATTACCTGCGCCAAATAGGTGCAGTCGCACGTGACGCCCTGACCCTCGCTATATTAATTGTTACATTCAGCTCCACTACGGGTTACGTAACGTTGTTAGCCGCGCCGGGAATCGCTGTGCAATGAGTTTCGTAACGTGCGATACCGCCGCTGTGAAAATACCTGATCCTTCGATTTCGTTCGTGGACAAAACTAATTGCGCGGACTGCGGGATATGCGTAAGTATGTGTAATTCAAACGAACAAGATAATTCATTGCTTTCTAATTGTTACGCGACAATTGAATGGGGGTCTGGAAGCAGGGCCTACGTCGGGATTTTTGTTTATTTTATTATTGTGTCACAAAATTATGGCGGACACCATAGCGCGATTCTACACCCCCGATTTAGTCGAAAATGATATAAGGAACGCAAAATTGTCCTTGAATGTGAAAAACAAGGTAAAAAAAAATCAAATTGCATTATTCGACAGCACGTAGCGGAACCGTGAGAAGCAATATGGCGGCGCTACAGTGCTGCCGCTGTCAGAGCTGTCGAGTACTACATTTTCATACAGCTACGAAGGCTACATGCAGCCGAATAATGCCAATTAGGCCTCGAAAATGCAAAATTGGGCCACTTTGGGACACTTCCGCATTAGATAGATCTTTTATCTAGCGATTACGACTACTAAGGAGTCTTGAGTTTGCATTATTGAAACATGATTTGAGGCCTCGTGGATCCTTGCAATCCCCATGTACGTATACGGTTGACCTAGCGGTGTGAGTGTGCACGCATGCTACCGTCGGCGTTAAACAATCATCTTCGGCACCGTCGCCCCGACTGGAACCACGAATTCGCTTCTCGTCGACAAAGCGAACCGGATCTTCGGCGTACACTGGTTCGCACCGACCGTATCGCAGCCCGCTGCGGAATCCCTCGAGAGACCTCTAAATGCGACAATTGCATTAGCGCCCTCATTACGTCGCGAAACGTAAGAACATGGGATCCAGCTTTGAGCGGGTCGACTGGTGTCATCCGCGCGTTCATCTGGTTAGGATTGAGATGTTTGCCTTGCACCTGACGTTGCGTCTTACTTGCCGAAGATAGGAAGCTGCCGGAGCACTCTCGGGCGGAGGTTTGCCGGGTCTGCGCTGCATGTGACGTCTAACGCAACGCCAATAACTCACCTAGCGCACGCCGCGCCGGCCGGGTCGGGTCGGGCCGGGCCGGGCCAGGCCCCCGAAGAGATAACTTGCTCTTGCTCCTTCCAGGAGCGAACTCGTCCGTCTTCCATCCCTGTCCCGCCCTCTGTCGTTTCGGGTGAACCCGAGGTTGCCGTCACCTCGAGACTCCTTCAGCATAACCCTAGGCACCATCAAGTTTGCGAAGGGATGAACGAGAAATTACAGGGAGGTTTGGTGAAATTCCTTCTTCGACCTCCGCCCTTTCGCTTTCTTCCCTCTCTGTCTCTCGAACATCGGGACACATCGGTGTGTTCTCTCCTCCAGAGTTCTCTCCTCTCGCTGCACCCTCCTGCCGCGATCCTCCTGGACTTCGTTCCTAAAGGGACCGGTAATTACTGTCGAACGAGACCTGGCGCCGATCATTAATTTACCTTCAATTTCGCTGGTTGTATTTCACAGACGACGGATTCGACCGGTGCTCGTGGAAAAGGAGTCGCGGAGACCACGTCTGAGAAGATACGAGAACCTCGTTGGGTCAAGAAGCCTTCTTATCGGATCACGGAGGGAGAGGACGGTTTGCGGCTCGGATGTCAGCTCCCTCCGATTTTCAAAGGAAATGGAATATGCGATGATGCGACCGGTTGCAGCGTAGGTACACGGGAATATCGATGAGATGCCGCCGCTTTGGATATTTTCGGAATAGGAGAGCTGAATGACGAGACCGGCGCGGCGCGGCTTTAATTTAAAGTCAGTAGATCGACCTCATTTCCCGGTAATTTCGAGCACGTTGCTATCCAACGGCTAATAATAAAATCCTTTTTGCGTGGGCAACGCGCACCGACCGCTCCGCATTTTCGCCGTGCGTAAATTGCTAATAGCGATTTGTAGAAATTCGCATAAACGATACAGCCTTTTGCTAAATAATTCGCGTGCACCGTGGACGTGAACGCCAATATGTACCGGGCCTTTGAAACGAACAGGCCGCGGTCGCTATTTCTGAACCGGGCAATCATGCTCCGCAAACAGCCAAAAGCAGATGGGACGAAGAACGTGGCGATAAGAGAAATTAACGTCGAAATTCGAGAAGATGGTTCACTTTAACGGAGTGGGTTTGCTTTCGACCCGGTACCGTCGTGCTAATTAATATTGTAAAAACAGCAGCGAGGACCGGCGATGGAAAATAAAAACTTCGATGCAATCATGCGAATTTAGTTTGTTTTATGCATTTATGACACAATTGTGTGGGTGTAATTTAAAACAGTGAAAACATGGCGAACCTTTTTATGTACGCGTGCCAAAAATATACAAATAATATTCATCGAGTTGTCGGGCCAAACAGTTTTTAATAGGGGGAAGTTAATAAAAATTTAGTTACTCCAGAATTTTATTTAGACAATTTAAAAAATTTAGTTATTCCAGTATTTTATTTAGACAATTTAATAAATGAACACATAAAATGTAAAATAATAACATATAAAAATCGATATAAATTAATGAGATTTTTGCTGTTGTACATTAAATGACAAGTAGGTTGACATCACATGTACCGTTCGCGTGCCAGCAAAATGTTCGTTCGTGCCATAGGTTCGTCATCTCTGTCCAAGTCGCGACGTATGAATACCCGGATGGTAGAATGTAACCTCGGCAGACCTACTTTTGAAAAACAATAAATTCCAGCAAAACTCTAGAGTTAATTTCACAGAACGAAGAAGTTTTCAAAGAAATAACACTTCGTCCAAGATGAGCCATTCGCGTGCTTCATGTTTCTACGAAGCGAAGCACATTGTAGGACGCGGCTCGATCTCGTTTCCAATCGCAAAAAGGTAGCAACAAAGTTTGAAAAGCGTATCGCGCGGTGTGCTCGGTGAGTTGGGCGTCAAGTAGCCGACCAATCGGACGTCAGATAATTGGATGCTCCAGTTCTCTAGCGGGCTGACGTTGGCCCGAACCGCGCGCTGCTAAGGAAAACATTACCGTAATTGCGGCTCGGGGAGCGCGCCGCGCCCTTTAAACGAGAATGATCCATCGCCCCCGACCCGGCAAATCGTCTTAAGCGCGCTCGCGCAGCCTTTCAAAAAATGAAGGACGCGAGATCCACAGAGAAAAAAGACGGGCCCGCCTCTCTCATCTTTTCGGAGAAAAAGAGAGAGAGAGAGAGAGCTGTTTAACGAGGTCAGAGTGGCCTTCTTCATTTTCCTCGGTGCTCGCTGCGCGCCCTCCTTTTTCCCCGCGTTTTCTAAGCCGCGCGCCCCGT
The DNA here is from genome assembly GCA_028454225.1 of Lasioglossum leucozonium. Classification (NCBI taxonomy): domain Eukaryota; kingdom Metazoa; phylum Arthropoda; class Insecta; order Hymenoptera; family Halictidae; genus Lasioglossum; species Lasioglossum leucozonium. Next base: position 1,530,308 of record CM052217.1, on the reverse strand, counting down.
CGATTTCTCAGGTAATGACCAGTTTTCTCCGTGTACTTTCGCAGACGAGCAAAGTTTCTTTCTTCGCGTTGAATTCCCGGCGAAAACTAGGGAAAAAGAAAAATATCCGAAGCGGGCCGGGCCGCGCCACGCCGCGAAATAACTCCGCCGAGAAAAAGGAAACATTGTGAAGAAACTTGGGCGACTAATGCACCGGAAAATATACATTTAAACGCGAGCACTGCAACCGTGCAACGGAACACGTCCGCGTGCCGCCCCGCGACCGACTCAGCGTCTTTTCGCGCTGCCGTTCAACTATGTCGTGCGAGAAATCAATGCGGAAACGTACCGCCACCTACGCTCCGTCAAAAGAAAAATACATTCCCTTCTGTGCAGCCGGGAACGAGCTTTGATCATTCGACGGGGCTCGTTCGATTGGAACAGTACGTAAAGAACTCCGCATCCACGGTTAGGCGAACTGCTCGCGGAATACTGCAAAACTCCGGCCGCGAACAGATTTTCGAGTTTTACGGGAATGTCGGTTCAACGATCAAAAGTGAACTGCAAATTCTTTTAGACCATTAATGGCTGCGATAGAATGTTTTTTTGATGCGAGGATTTTCAGGGGAAACTTCTTTGTTTTTTGGTGAAAAATATCGGTTATTCTTGCATTTTTAAAAAATATGGTAAATCTTTCAGCATTTAAAATTCTACTGTTTCAGTAGTCGGTCATTTGGGAAATAATATAAATTGTGAAACTACAAGATTCTTAAAAAAATTAATTCTAAAATTAACGGAAATAAATTTCGAATACACCAGATAAAAAATCTAAAGATGACGAAGCTATCGAAGTGAATAATGAAACAATGTTCGCTGAAACATTTGCCATTGGAATACAGCGGAGCGTTAATTTAAAGTTTTATTTAAAAATTGACAAAGCAGTTATGTTTTTTTTGCTTTTTAAACGCGTATCCTATCGTTTGCCTAGTATTGACAGATCGGAAAATGAATGAGAGAAAAGAGGAATTCGAACCGTACAAAATCGACACAAACAAATATTGAATTTATAAATGTAACCAGCCTTTTTTATTGTATCAAACAATAGTCCACGCCGCTAATATAGTTGAAAGAGCAAATTACGTTACGTCGAAGAGTATGGTAAGAAACATTTTTCTGTCCAATCATTCGAAGGGGCTGAGAAATCGTGGGGACTAATTTGTGTCTCACCCTGTATATAGCAACACCTGCGGAAGATAATTTTTCACATAATTTCAGCGTTTAATATGCGTTCGTATGAAACGTCCATTTCCAGGGCGCGTATAAATCGTAAAACGGCTCTTTTTACGTAACATGAAATATTGGATTTCGAAAAAATAAAAGGAATGCTCGAGATGATCGTGGCAGTCGCATTGAAAGCAGTAACACAGCGCCATCGTGTACAAATAAAATTCCCCGCTGCTGGTGGAACCTTCATTCCCATTCGTGCGATTGCAGTGAAAAAAAAAATCGCTCGAGGGAATCGCTGCTAATCACAGGTTCATTAACTGAAACGTAGCATCGGTTAATACGCGTTCCGCGGGTATCGCGCGTTACAGAAATCGCGCGTTGTCATCGCAGTTTTTCCAAGTGTCTGCGGCAGATGCTCGCGCCGCTCCGTAATTATTCACGTGCAAACATTGGAGCTCGTTCGACGAAGTGAGGAACGTTTTATTTCATTTGCCGGCTGTCCCGCTCGTATCGAGTTAATCTCGTCGCGACTAAAATTACCGTGCAACAGAAACCGGCGAGACAGAGGGGATACGAAGCTGCGGAACGTAACACCGTGATGAAAAACGAAGGATTATGTAGCGCGCGAGCGACATCGACGATACGGGGATAATGTTTTTTTTTCTTTCCTTTTTTTAAAGAAAAAGTGAACAAATCGATGGAAGAGAGAAGCCATCCACCGCGCACGAGAGACCCGACTGGCAGCAGTCCCGGCTACGAAGATCTTACGCAGGTCATCTCGAACGTAAACGACCTCGTGTCGTTTACTCGGACGTCAAAGGATTCGAGGAAAACCGCTATTCATAGGATCCGATGGAGACCTCTCTTTACATGCAAGGGACAGACCTTCATCGACTGCGGAATCTTCACGAGCATCGACCAGACTTCCCAAACACTTCCGCGCTTGAAAATATTCTGCGCACTTCACTTTGAACTTATGAAACCCGCAGAGCACAGTTCGCGAGATCGCATAAACGTCAGACGCGAGAGATACAAAAGTCAGACACAAAGTGCTTTAACTCGCGATCAAAAAATGGCGCACCCTGGATTCAAGACTCGTAGATTCGATGCATAACACGTGAAAATTTGGAAGTCGCTTACGGCACACTCATACATTGGGATCAACGTGTTCTACGAGTACAACAACACGTACTCTGCGTGCAAACCACTGAACGCAAGCTTCGACGGAGCCGCCGAGTTGCTCCAAAATCCAATTGTCCAAACAGCTGGAAAAATCAGGCTCGAGATGTTCGGACTCGAGGGGATCTGCCGAACCCTCGGACCTCTTGTTTTGAGATTCTGAGACAAACAGAAAGAACGGGACTTTCGATCCATTCGGTCGAGATCGAAGGCAGCTTCTACCGCGAGCTTCTGTCGGGTTCCCTAAGTTTTAAGGTAGCTTCCGTCGAGTTTCCTAACTCCGACATAGTTTCTATCGGATGCCCTGAGTCAAGCATAAACTATTCCGTCTCTTGAGTTCGAGTTAGAATCGAATTTAATCCGCGCAGACCTCTTGAATCCGAAATATTCCTCAGTGGGTGTCACGAGTAGAGTGTGTATTTTGAATAGGAGCAGCCAAATTAGGCGAAATCTATGGCGTATTGCGTGTATCAAAATCAGTATCTACCACTGGAATCGCATGTTTAATTAACATTTTCGCGTGCACGTGTCCAAGCGTCGAATATCGTGTGATCACCGATAAACATTAGAGATCGCGTAACCGAATTCCACCGGGTAAACGTACACGATAATTTATAATCGAGCGGTAGTGTGAAAACGATGATGTAAATTCTCAGCTCCGGCGCAAAATGAACGCCACGAGGCATGTTGCTGGTGTACACAAGTTCCCGTAGCGGCTGGGATACAGAACGAAGGACAACCGGGTGGAGGGTAGAAAAATGGTGGAGCGAAGGAGGCGAGAGCTTAATTCTCCTCGGTTCTTGCCCCGGAGCAACGACCTACTTCCTTCACGGGGAGGTATCAAAGATTTTTAAACGAGCTCTACCCGTTTCCTCGCGCGGAGACCGGGCACAAATTGTTAACTCGTTGTAAAGTGGAGCACTTTCATTTCCGTTTTTCGCTCGATTTATCCGCAGCATTACGTTAATCCCCGGTATCTACCTTCTGTATCTGCTTTCATTAAAGCGAAAGAAATTGGAACGACAAATTACTGCTGAATCTCACGAACGCGAGAGGTGTTCACCGGTTCGAATCTATACAGCTTGAATTACAGCCATAATTACATTGTAACCGCATACGAAAGCGACATTCCTCGAGCGAGGCGCACGCTTAACCCTTTGCGGACGGAGTCATCCGACGAACATGCGTCGCTGTGGACTTTGAAATGTGAACGTTGAACATTTGCGTTATAATAACTAAAACTTATTTTATTTGCGTTATAACTTTCATTCAAATTCAAAAAAATTTGTTTTCAAAAAATGTTTTGTCGGTTATCTGACATGCTGACATTATCTACATGCTGTCGAACAATGCAATTTATGCCCCGAAAACGTAAAAATTGGGCCACTTTGAGACACTTCCGCTCCAGATTGATCTTTTATCTAGCGATTATGACTATTAAGAAGTCTTGACTTTGCATTATTGAGATATGATTTGAGTCCTCGTGGATCCTTGCAATCCCCATGTACGTATACGGTTGACTTAGCGGTGTGAGTGTGCACGCATTATACCGTTCTAGCGGCTTAAACACGAATCACACAATCGTAAACACTATTTATGAATACTTTAATCTTGCAAGATCTAATCCGCGAAAAGTGCTCCACGCGTATTTATGTACATAATACATAAATAATATCAAGTTTCGCGCGATATAATTAATTTTAATTTCAGCCTGTCCGGTATGTCTTTGTGGGAAATTGAACGTCTCGAATGCACTTCTCTTTTCTGTGCTGTAAGCGAGCATGTTAACATGTTAGACTCGCGTCTAATTTGCAATTCAGCGTCAAAAGATCCCAATCACCGTGGAAATAAAAACGTTGCTTTAACGCCGGAGCGAGGGAGGCGTGAATATTTGACCCGCGTTAATCGACGCCATTAGGGATTTCGAGTGATAACAGGGAAATCCGGGTCCGTGTGAACGCGAGGTCGGAGGCCATTTTATCTGGCCACGCCTTTCCACTTCCTGGATTGTTTCCTCGTTAGGTTACGGCCTGCTAATCGTTATATCTTTCTTTCCCTTCCTCGCCGAATCGGACTTACGGCCAGATCAATTCCGTGAGTTAGGTAACAACAGGCCGTTATCCGTACCCAGTGGAAATGACAGAAGCTAGCGAGCAGTTTACGTATACGTTTACGCCGACACGGATTCGTACATACGCGTCAGACACACCGTTAATCAGTCTCCGTTCGACTAATTTATTTAATTCTTCCACTAAACTGATCGTGACCCGGTGTGACCATCGTAAAGAGACGTGTAAATTGAAGTCTAAAATTCTGAAACGTAGGAAGTAGTGAGCAATGCGTTACAATAAATAATTAGAATCTTTTTTTGTACAAGATTTTATAGAATTTTTGCAACAGCAGATGCATTTAATTTTCAATTTGGGTATAAATAGTTGATGTATGGTTAATGCCGCAGAAACACTTACGGATCGCTTACCGTAATCCCGAGAATTGGTTGAATGCCTGCAACGTAATAGTTCACCGGGTACAATGCAAACGAATTATTTACACGTGAATTATAATCAAGATGTAGAAAACCACTTTTCCTCCGGCTGAAATTGCTCGCAGTAATTAAGCTCACTTTCCTCTAATCCCATGCTTCACTTCAACCGCCCTCTACCGAAACATAAATTTTCAAGGGTTCCACGGATACATAAAACATAGCACCGTTAACAGGAGTCGTATCTAACCCACATTAACGGTCGAAGCAATTTCTACGTTATAAAATGGAGACGCGGGGGGCTCTCGAGATTACAATTTATCGTAACAAATAAACGGCGGATCTTTATGCAAATTCACCTTCTCAGAGATCAATTGATAGAAGAAGGAAATAAATACAGCTCGTTACCACGATAGAAATCTTTGCTCCACAAATGTTACATTTTTCTTCGAATTTGTTGTTCATCTCGTCAACTCTATTCTGTAACACTTGCTATACCTGAATAAAAATCCACAATTTAGGCGATAGCGAAGAGTGGTAAAGAAGTTGGTAAAATGGATTTTTGAAACCCTGAGGGGACCAAATATACTAGACAGCGGATGTTTATGCATTTATGGCAAAAATTAGTAGGTATAATTTAAAACAGTAAAAATATTGGAAAAATTTCACTCGAATTTGTTGTAATTGACATAAAAAAATTTTATTTTGCATAAAGATCCGCTGTCTAATCAATACATACATAGATATAAATAGAAAAAGTGTTGAGATAGCATTGAACAACTTCGATGAAACGCGTGAACGCTCGAAAGATTTCAATAGAAGCTGCCAGACCTTAGACACCGAGCCTTTATGCCGTGGCAATAACTATATGGTAGAAAAGAGCTAAGCGCGTCTTCCTTCGTCCCTCCAGGGCCGTGACCGTCGATAAAATCGAATTAGTGCCATTCAGGGAATAGATGTTGCTAATTCGCTCGATCGTTCGCAGCGACGAGCACGATAAATCAAGAGTAAAACGCGCTCTCTAACTGAAATGAGCGGAAACGATGGTGAAAAACGTATGGACGGAGGAACCTAATAAATCGATATCCGTCGCAGTTTTGTTGATTCTCGTGAAATTATTTTGTCCGGTTCATTAACTACAACATCGACGGAGCAAATTGGGCGGACATTTAATCAAACAGGATTATAATATGATAAAATACTGATATGAAGAGGAAGACTGGCTAATTATTCCTCCTGTGTGCAGCGCACGAAAAAAATAATGATTAAAAATGTTAATTATCAATTATTCAAAATACTCTCTGCCTTTTGGGAAAACTGAAAGAAATTTTTTTAAACGAACTGCGACATTTTTCCAGTTCGCTTGCAGCGCTACAGAAGAAATTCAGCCATACGAAAATGTGCTAGGTAAACTTTTTCTCGAGTTTGGTTCCATTTTTGAAAAATTCCTACGCGATCCTCGAAAAAATACCAATGAGAATTCGCTCGTCCTGTTCCACCAAAGAAGCAATTCCAGTCCTGATCAGTCAACGAGTTGCCAAAGTTCGCGTACTCCCGACGTTCGAAGTGCCTCTAGCCAATGTCTTGAAATCATGTTTTGAATAATTGCATAATTGCGTTGCAACAATAATCCGAGGGACGCGTGTCTCTCCGACGAAGATTCGAAGAGGACTTCAGTGCTCCGCAACCTTTTATCTTCCACGGCACACCAACGTTTCCGCGACAATTCCGCAGCATACCACAAGTAAAAGATTTCAAATACATAAATTACAATAATAAGTATATGTTTTTATTGGATGAAAAACAATAAAATAGCCCTATGTATGCAGATACTTACTTTTATATAAATTTTATATAAAGCTATTCGAATTTTGAATAAATTTAATTATTCTCGTCTTTCATTATCGACCGTCCATCGTTCTAAAATTTAATTTTTTTTTAATCGATCGTAAATTGTTGAAATCAATTAATGTTTTCGGCGCTCGGGTTCGATCAATTGTTATGATATATACATAATAATTAGTTAATACATATATAATAGTTATGATATGATGAAAACATTGAGTTCTAAAATTCGTTGCGCGCGAGGTGGATCAGCACTTCATAGGCGAGCCTTTACTTCGGAGTATCAATTGCTCGGCCCGAGACACACCTATCCGATCGTTCCAGATTTAATCCGGCAATCGCGTTCCTCATCATCTTCGATAAATCACGTGCGTTCGAGACTACGTCGGACACGTGGCGATCAATATTCCCACAAAAAGAGGATAAGAAACGAACGTCAGAACGAGCGTCGATTCGCTGATATCCATCCTCGGCGGGGAAACGGTCTCCCGTCTCGAGTACGCGGATTTATAACCCGAACGACACTGAATGGTCGCCTTTGATCAGACTCCGCCATTAAAGAGTTTTATCTCCTATAACGAAATCTATCGCGAGCGAGCCCGGGACCCGGGGAACGGGGTGGGCTGGTTTTCCGAGGGAGTCGAATCGTTTACGGGATTATACGTAGACCGAGACTTTGATAAAAAGTAAAAAGGCGTGGCCCGCGAGGGCGTGTAGCTTCCGATCGGCCCTCGATTCTGATCGCCTTGAATCACCGTTTTAATCCCGAGTTATGGCGATCCGCAGAAGCCGTTCCCCTGTATCCTAGTATACAGCGGACCCGGAAGAGGAACAAGCTGCAAGTGGCGATCGGTGTATTAAGAGCCACGTTTGACCCCCCGGCTATCACGGAGATTCAAAGGACATAACAATAGCGCCGAGTGAAAGATTAATCCACAGAGTCCTCGGGGTCGCGATAAAACTTCCTCGATCCGAGAGAGATGGAAACCAAGAGAGAGGGAGAGAGAGTTCTCTCTCGTCCTCGTAATTGTTGTAAAACGCTACGGCTACACTCTGTTTTTACGGCGTGTCGGACACGGTTTATATGATAATCGAGCATTACCGGACGTGTCGATAGGAAGGAATAAAAGTCGGACGCGCGATGAGAAATCGTTACCGCCGCGAACACGCGAATCGATTTGCCTTCCTCACCTACTGAACGCGGACGCCACGCCATGCCGTGCGCCGCGCCACGAGTAAAACCTGATACATTCGAGTTTTGATCACCGCATAACGGATTTAGTACTTTACGGTCCCAGCCGAGAGATATTGGATAACTTTACAAATGGTATCGATATTATGAGAAATTTTAATTCCAATACCCTTCGCTGTAATCCGAATTTTTATGGACCCACGGGAAACCGGGTGAAATCCAATCAGATACAATTTTCAATCAAACCCATTCGATATTCTACTCGACTTGTATTAGGTGGACCGGAAAGTAATGTCGTTTTTTTACATTAAATTCAAAAAAATACATTTTTATGATGTAATCATCCTCGTTATCAACAACCTTTTGCCGTCTAATGTGCAAATAAAAAAAATTTTTTTTTAATGAATTTCAGATGTTAAAAGAACGTCTCGAGAAAGACGTGTTATTTCAGACGTTAAAACGACGTCTCCAGAAAGACGTCTACTGAAAACGTAGGACGTTCAGACCTGAAATGGACGTAAAAAAGACGTCTTTACGAAACTCGAAAATCAATTTTCACTAAATTCTATCGAAACCGATTTTTAGTGCGATCTACGAGGTGTGAAAATGTAACAAAAATCATCCTTAATTTATAAAATTATTAAATGTTTATAAAATTGTACGATCGATAAAAATTGAATATGTATTAATGAATGGTTCTGACTGAAAAATCTTACGAACTAGGATATTCAGAAATAGTTTATAATTAATCAGGACTATTTTCCTTTTCAGTCAGTGCAGTTTCACTAGACGGGTTTCCAAGAAAAAGGTTCGCAAAGTAGATTTCGATTTATTCTTTGTCCGAGCCGCGTTTTCCGAGATTTGACTGGAGCATTCGGTATTATAAATCATTTGTACTGCATTATTTATAAAATATCCAAGGTACAGAACGCTCCGCACGATCGCGTCGATATTACGAAAACCAGGTCAAACCAAGAAACCAATAACATCTGGCATTAATACGTGATACAGCGGTCCATTAGGAAGATTCAGTGCGATTCAAGAACCAATGGAAAGAAACGGAAATCGGAGTAAAAAGGAAGGCGAAAGCTCCATCCTGATTGGAAGTGGCGAGGCCAAAATCGATAAGAATCGGACTTGCCGGCTCGGACAGGGGCTGCGGCCAACAGAAACTGGAAGAGAAACAGAACGGGGAAGGATACCGAACGGCAGAGGTATTCCCTTGAGTTAGCCACTGCGAAATGAGATAACATCTTAACTGCCTTTGCTCCACGCATCGCCCGGGCAGGCCCGCTTCACGAATCGCTCGAGATACAAAAGAAATTGTTGCTCTGCGACGAAGTTGTTTGCGTAACGACATTTGCTAAAATGTAGGGAATCCAACCTGATCAATTGCTATTCCTAATTTAACTGGCAGGCTTCTTAATTCTGTATCGCTGTTGTTTTGAAATTTTTAAGTTTTATTGTTCTCACTGGAACCGTGGACCTTTATGCAAAATGAAAATGTTGTGCATCAATTGCAAGAAACAGTATTTCAGTCCATTTTTTTTCTTATCACTTTCGCGAGTTAATCGGGAAATTAATTTTTTCTTTGCAAATTAAAATGTCAGGTCATTTTGAGACACCCTATACGCTCTATGTCTTCTGTTTAAAAATTTTGATAAGTGAGAAACAACACAATCGAGATCTGATATTTTCTTTGTTTCTAGAAATGCATAGAATCCGCAGTCCAATTATTAGCTCTCTGAAACTATCAACCGACACTTTATTAATTTCCACCATGAAACAGCGTCTCCCCTGTGGTATTGCGCCACTCGGAAAATTCAGAGTTACTTCAACTTTACCCTCATTGACTAATAGATATTTATTGTTGTTTTATGGCTGGAGACAGAAGAGAGATAGCGTTGCTCGAGTGACACAGACCTGTAGTATTTATATTGCACGTCTACCACACAACACTCGTTTGTTTTCAGTCTGTCTCCCTCGGTCGTTGCTATTCCTCTTCCCGGAAGTCCTGCGACCGCCGCGCTGCGCTGTGAGATGCCGGGAATGGAAATCCAATTTTTCTTCATAACATCCCGCGACTCGGAGTAGAGTTGGACAAATTCTTTATCCGAACCAGTCTTTTACTCTTCATTTACACATATAAGTATGCAAACATGTCGCAAACAACAACCTCGCACATCCACACATTCACACATTCACACACAATCGCAAGAGCCATCACAGGAAAATGAGACGATGTATCATTGATATTTGAAGCTACATTGGGTAACATTTAACTAGCAGATTCTGATCTTTGAAAGTCCATATGTCCATATACAGGGTGTCCCACGTAACAGTTTTCATGATTTTTTAAGTATGTGCTTGCTATAATCTGACAAAAAATATTTTAAACAAAAGCTGATCAGTTTTCGATTGGCTGTTGCAATATGAAATCTAGTATTTCCGTATTTTTGGGGTTGCAGATTATGAATCTAATTTTAAAATTTCAAAACCTTGACATCAGATTCATAATCAGTGACTAGAAAAAGTCCGGAGTATTAATTTTTAACTAAATTGGAGTAATGCTTGTGTTACCTATTTTATTGTTGTAACTTTAATGTAGTGCTAACAAAGAGGCAAACAACGTCAATTTCAGGAAGAAATACGATCTATCTTAGAATTGCAATTTTGTTTGTTTTCAAACTGTTCTGGAAAAATAATGGGTGACTTCTACAACTTAGTTTGAACAATTAAGAAGCTATTGGCATAAATTTCATTAATTTTGGATGAAGTTGAAAAAGTGATTTTTGGCCATGTATTGGCGATGTCGAACCTCTGTGCGACGTCGATAAAACGATCAACGTTACGAAATTTACGGTTAAGGGAATTGAGGCGGCAGGATCCAAGTAATTCAGCGGCTTTCGCATTACGCGGTTTCAATTACCGTGGCTGCGGGTTCGCCGAGGGCGCAACACGTACTCGACGTAGCCGAAGGTTCTTGACCGAACCCATTCTTTCTCGCGAACGTTTCCGGACGGTATTCCCTGGGATAGAAGGCACGGGGAAGCAGGAAGGGCGGCAACGACCGGCCAACGAACGAGCGAACGAGTATCGGGACCGTCACGTAGAGCCCCCGTCACGAAAACTCGTCATCCGGTGGGAACGGAAACGGGAGTGAGAACGGGGAGGAAAGACCGTCGCGTCGGGGCAAAGAGAAGAAAGAATTTAGCACGCAACATCTCTCTTCCTCACCGCTATCCGGCGCGCATCTATCCGCCGTCTGCGGTGTACGATTGTCAAATGCGCAGAAAAGGCTTGCCACGTCTTCCGTGAGAGATAGTCCACGTGCGCCGCGCGGGACTTCCGGTAACAGCGTCGGGAAATAGAAGAGACTCCTTTGAATCTCCGTTCAGCGAAAAATCAGCCACTCCCAGAAGGATTTCGAGACACAGATATTGGTTTCTGTCCGGATAGGATAGACGACGTTGCCGCCGTACACGATGTTTCCATTATTCTCTGCGATGTATACGAAATGATCGCGAATTTGTAATATCAACACGCCGAAATCTGACGATCTGTTTCACGCAATCAACAATGGACCGTGTATAGTCTCGGGTTCCATTGTGATCGGCTGTTTAGGGTCAATCTATTCGGGAAGCGAATGTTTCACTTCGGTCCTACTCTCCGTACCATATAAATTAATTCGACCTTGCGTGTCCATTTTCATCCAATTTCAATTCAAATTCATCCGAGCCGTTCAAGGTCATAAACGTAAAGAATAATATCTGTATTAATATTTTCGACGCTCGGGTTCGATCAATTTTTGTTTCGGTCTTATTTTAGACCATTTTCAAGAAAAATAATTGCATCTGTTTAAACTAAATCGATTTTGAATGTATCTTGTACTTACTCACAGTGTATTAAAGAGCAGGCTTTTTCTATGATCGTTCTCCAACTTCGACCATTTATTAACGCAAGGCCTCCCCGAAGAGCGTAGGTTCCCGACGAGGATTCAAGGCGAATGAAAGTAAACTCGCAAAAGGGCAACACCGCGAACAAGTGGAAAGCTGCTCGAGTAAAACTGTCGGCCGGAAAAGTATCAACGCAGTCACGTAACGCGTTGCAGCGGAAGCCCGCGCTTCCGCCGGATACGGAACGGCCGTGCGGGAGAATGGACGCCGAAGAGGAAGGAACGAAAAAAAAGAAAAAGAGAAAAGATGGCGTAGGAGGAAGGAACATCGACAACGCATTCCGTACGCAGCGGCGCTCTCCTGTCGGCGCTGTAGTCGTTTCTTCTGAAAGTTTCATGAGGTTCGCGCCGATCAGGGGAAGCTTTTTATTCGCGCGGAACACTTTGCATTTTTACGACGGGGGGCAAGGTTACCGTGTAGGGCCCTTCGCCCGAGACCTCCGAGGTCTCCGTGCGTGTTACAAGAAGTTGAACGCTGCCATCCCCCGTGTCAATATCCCCTGATGCTATGCCCAGTGGGCATATGAACGAAATGAACCCCGAAGCTCGCCACCGGAATTAAACGAAATTTTTCGAGCGCCGGGGAAACGAGAGTGTACGCCACTGGAAATATTCATTGCTTTGTTCTAAGCTGCATATGCTGGGGTTCTGCGGTTCTCTTGGATAACCGTGGATACGGAGCGTTAAACAAAATACAGCCGAGACCTCGAGGGTTCATAGTACTCAAGAGGAGCAAAAAATATTCACAAACATTGGAGCGAAAATGTCTTCGTGGAACGTAAACAAGCAGTTCTATCCAGAAGTACGCGAGCTCAAGGTGTTGTCGACGCAAACTTCTCTAATATCAACAGACCTCATAGGCGCAGACCTCTGCTCGAAGGACATCAATCTGTACAACAAGCTATTTGTAAGAACAATGATCAGTTCGTCGACGATCAAGAAATACAGAAATCAACAAATTCGCTAACTAACATTATTACATAAATTCATAACTCAACGTAATTCACTAACAATTTCGTACCGGATAGCTTCAGTGTGCAAAGGCTTGAATTGCAGCGCGTGCCGGCGCACTGTTCGCAGCAATTTATCTGCACGTACAAATCCATTCTTTCCGCGAAGTATAACTTCTTCCCGCGAAACATTTAAATGTAATTTGCGTGATCGCGTTCGAGGAATATTTCAGGGGCGCGAGAGGCGGTGCGTCTAGTCTGGCCCTCGGAGCAGCTCTTTCGCCAGACGTGAATTCACTTTCAATTCTCCTCGGCGAGGCGAGGCGAGGCGCACGGCGCAGGCAACTTCTGAAGATAACCAACTTCGCCGCAGTTTTTCTATTACCGATATCTGTATTATGAATGGAGATAGTTGAATATTTAATAAAACCTTGAAATCCTCTCCGCGGCTGTTCTTTAATCTTTAATCTATTCGCCGACGGGTACTGTGGCCGCCGCGGTCTCCCCCAGTATCTCTGGAATTCTTCCAATCTCGACGGAATATTTCGCGCCTTCTCGCCGCTTCTAACTAACTTTATTCCTCGAGCTTAGCTCCTCGTCGACCTTGAGTATCCAGGATCCTATTCTTATTCAGGGAATTCGTATTCCATGAGACCCGCCGGCTTTTTCTCCCGAACTCGTTCACGCCCTTCTCCCGTCTCACGCCCCTCCCGCCCACCTCCCACGCGTTCCTTTCGTCCATTTTGAGCGGTAGGACGGGGAACGACAAAACTTGCGATAAGTCGATCCGTCAGGTGCGACCCGAAAAGAAAGCTTTCAATAGAAACGTCTTCGGCTAAGAACGCAGATTCCCGTACCTCTCGGGGATCGACGAACTTTTCGCCACGCGGAGACTGAAGCAATCCCCCTTCTTCCTCTAACTTTCGCCGAACTCGTTTCCTCCCTCCGAAGAGCCGCGCGCAAACACAAACGAGATCCCGGGAAACCTAGGATTCTCTTTCTTCCTCTCTCTTTTCTCGCTCCTCCGTCGCGTCTTCATCGGAAAGGCCGACAGACCTTCGGAAATAAATGTTTGGACAGTCACCTCGAACGAAACTTTCCACCGACGCGGTTTTGAACCGAACACCGAGAAATTCAAATGTCTCCCGCAGCGAGCACCGTTCCAGTCAACTGTTAATTAATATCTGATATATCATTTTATCGGACGTCATTATAAAGATTAAGATACGCAGGTGATACCATCCCTGCGACTCAGGGAACACAAATTCCGAATCGAGATTATGGTTTCCGGTCAACAGGTGTTTTTGTACGAGCATTGGATGGAGTTATAAATTAAATATTTAATATAACAAACAACAACTGGAAAATCTGTTAAACAAAACGTTCCTACTCACTTTATTCATTGCACACTCTTATTCATTGCACACTCTTATTCATTGCACACTCGTTATGTTTCTTTTCACTCTCACCGCACATATTCGCACAGTTTCTGTGGCAGGCACCTAGCGTTAACAGCTCAAAAATATCTTTATTGTTTTCAAAGGTACGTCAAATGTGTGGAGGACAAGCTGAATGCTCCAGTGAAGCCACAACGATGCCGTAAAAATATTTTTTTAGAAATCTGAAAGTCATCTTCATTTTTTAAAACAAGATCACTCCATTTTAAACACCTACGATGGCAGTCCCTTTCATTAGGAATTCGGTGACTATGATTGCTCAAGGTCATTCAAAGTCACAAAGTATTTAAAAGGGGGTGGTCCCGTTCAAAAAATAGGGGTGACCTTGAGATCTCTAAAAGAGAAAATAACATAGAAACAAATATTTTTGTGGCATCGTATGAGCCCCATTGAACCATGGTCTTTAAAACATTTGAAGTATCTTTAAAAAAAAACAACAATATTTGTAGTGCAAATAGGTGACCCTTTCCAGCAAGGTGGGATACGATTAAAAGACTCGTGGAACGGCGCACTTCCCTTCCTCCCGGAGTATTATCACGAGAAAAATAGATCTTAAATTTTCATTCCGTTTTCGGCGCGGAAACCGAGCAGCAGGATTTGTCATCGGACGCACGATAACACCGAGTACGGTCTTTTCGTTTTTTTTCTTTTTTTATCAAATCTTTCTTGCCTCCCGCGAAATCCCTTCTCGCCGCGGTAGATAGATACGCGTGATTTAGTGCAATTTCTTTTCCATCCGCTCCGGTTGATTTCTTTATTTTCTTGGAGCAGCTCGAGGGGGAGGGGGGAAGGGTTATTCGAGGAATACGGATCACCTGCATTAACTCCGTTTCTTGGAATTCGCAAATCCCGATCTATTATGGAATAAATCTTGTTTCGCGTGGAGTGGCTACCGTGTTCGGTTTTTATCCAGGTTATTAAATGGAATCCAAGATAAAATGAAAGCGGGCGGATAGAATAATATGTTCGGGAGAATTTCGTCGGAAAACAATGGAGTTCGTTCCTCGCGGTCCCTTTATCGAGGTCCTTTATTATTTCACGGATACTTTTTATTCTCCGCGGACTCTTGCGACCCTGCAGCTGTCTACAAGATGAATGTACAAGTACGTTGCCGGCAGAAAATTAACCTTGGCCAACTAATTCAAACAGAAACAGTGGACTTTCGCGGTGTATAATTCATTGGCGGAGGTTGCATCGAATTTCGGCGATCAACCCGTATGATTGTTGCCTCCGATACGATGAAATCGAACTTAGACGAGACCGAAACAATGTTTGAAGCACAGACAACGTATACAGGGTGTCCAGGAATGGAACGATATCCCTGTATTTGGGGATGACTCATATCATGTCCCACCATTTTTGAGATATTGATCTTTTAATTTTTTTTTGCGAAAAATTTGACTGACCAGTTTATTTTATGCCATTTTTACAAATGATGACTTTTTTGAACCCTGTTTTTTTTTTAATTACTCATGGATGATGTACTCATCTAACGCAAGGTACTTTTCTGTCTTAAAATTTTTCGCAAAAAAAATCAATATCTCAAAAATGGTGGGACTTTTGCTAAAACGAAATTTTGGCATATAGTTGGACATGATTCATTCCTGGACACCCTGTAGATTTTCATATGGGATTCGATGTCGCAAGAAATGTCGACAGCAAAAAATCAGTAGATTTTTCGCGCGAGGTAGCAATAGCCAATTCTCACGATAGAAGGCAACACTTTCGCGCAGAAAGAGAAAGGGGCGATCGGATCATGCAGGGAACTTCGAACGCGAAAAAATCAGCAATGCAAAGAGCTGAAGAGGTACAGAGAAGGTGTTGGGGAGGTGGGGGGATGAAAGAGAGGCGAGTCTACATCGATTCGCGTGATGCATAGATACACCTTCGAACTGGAAGGTGTTTCGCTCCGATATAAACGGCTCCTTCTTCTATGTGAATCGCGTATAACTTCGGGATGCCTCGTAAAACTCTGAAAAATTTATCGCTTACTACCTCCGTAACGCGGAGCCTCGCCGAGCCGATGTGTCTCTTGCCGAAAACTCCTCAGGAAAACGAAACGATCGATGCATATTTAAGGGGCTCGATCATCCTCTCGATTCGCCTGAATTCTGACGGCACGATTCAGGGCCGATCCGGATGAATTTTTGAATACCTAACGCGACGTCAAGGGACACCTTTAAAAATGACGCGAGGAATGTCCCGGACGCCCTGACGAATATGATGGTCGGTGTCCAAATATGCTTCGGGTATATCCTAACCCACATCTTGCGTCGACTTGACGAATTTTTCTTACATTCTAAAGCGGGGATTTTTATTGGTAGGGGTGTGCGAGAAATCGAAAATGTCGAGACGAGACGAGAATTTTTTTCGAGATCGAGACGAGTTCTCAAAAATTTCGGGATTCTTGATTTTGTTGAGATTCTCGCAAGTTTTCGAAACTTTCGAGAAACCCGAAACCTTCGAGAATTCGTCTCGTCTCGATCATCGAGATCCATACATTTTCGAGTTCTCGCATATCCCTGGTTATTGGATCAAGCTGAAACTTTGTCTAGATTTTTTTAAAAATTATTTGTAACAATCCGGCGGGTGCCAAGATAACATTTCAAAAATCGAAAGTAAGAGCCAGCCTACTACCGAACACGTAACTAATTCGGTGAAGTTACGTTTGCCGAATGTTTCGGTGTTTATATTCACGGAACTTGTAAATCCAGTCTTTCAGCCTAATGAGAAAACACTATGACGCTGATTCGATCACGTCGAGGCTTCGAACCGTCGCTGACTTGAGATAATGAAGTAGCTACACAATGGCGGGTGAGGCTTGCATTCGGTCCGTTTACAAAGGGCATCTCATAGATCAGCCTTATCGGCTTATCGCGGGAATTTCGTTAGCCATGGACCTGAAATTGGCGCACAACGTAGCGGTAAGGCGAAGGTGTTAACGAGAGTAGCGAGACCTTCGCAATATCGTGGCCCTTAGAACAGACCTTGCCTGTCTAATGAATCAATTAGCCGCGTCTGCGACGATCGCTTGTCAATGAAAAGTCATTACCGTTAAAACCTAATAATTTCCAGCAATATTAGCGAAACCGTGGAGGTGCGGTAATTCAAGGGACATCCCTTCGGCCCCCGTTTCGACAGGGAAACAGCTATGGCGGAGCCCAGAAGGGCGGTGGTGGTCGCGGTGGTGGTGGTGGTGGCAACGGTGGCGCGCGACACAGTATCGCGGTGAAATTAGCGAACCATGAAAATTAAATTCCGCGTAACGACGTCGACAAAAACGACCTTCTCGCCCGAAGGCAACGGCGGCGTTCATCGATTCGTCCATTACCCGAATTTCAATTAGCCGACCCTGCACTGAGGTACGATAATGACGCCGGCTGCATGACCCGGAGCTATGAAAAATAAAATGGCTCCGTGTGTTGCTGAAAAATGAACAACCCGGCAAACGCGCACCGTCCGCGAACCACCATCACCGCCGAGACTCGTTAATATCAGCTGGAAAAGGTACGCGGCGTAACAAAAAAAAAATATTTTGCGGAACTCCGAAGGATTTTAATTAATTGAAAATATAATAGAAGGCCCGAGGACCGCTGCGCGCTTTCATGTGGTATCGAATGTTTATTGTGCTCCAGAGACAATATGGGTGCGATCGGTTTGGGTTATTCGACCTGTACACCCAGACCAATCCCTTCGTTTCCCTACGTAAATTCTGATTACAGCTCGCTTAAAATCGCACGGAAATCTGCTCGAATAAATTTGGTCGAGCCAGCCCATTGTGCTCCCACGACTCGGTGCCTTCACGATAGAGAGCGAATACGTTATAATTTGAGGGAAGAACGTAATATTTCTCCCTTGAGAATGATCCATATTAGGATCGAAACGTTGGGAAACTTTTAATTGCAAAATTGCTTAAAGGTTAAAATTGGATCGAATCTGTAGCGCTGGCATTATGGATCATTTATTTAGAACGTAATATGTCGCGATTGGATAATTTAATTTCAATCATTTTTGTTTGACTTTTGTGATTGTAGCATCAATGGCTAAGCAAATTTTACCTTAATCGATCAAATTAGTCCGATTTACATCGTGTTTAGATTTATTATCGCACTGCAGTCGGAGCTATTTTAACTCGAAAATTACCGATCGCATGCGACCGTGAAAAGGAAAGTGACCTTGACATGTTTGTCGTTTTTAATGAAGCTGCCATGCCTCGCTGCAACTTATTCTTCGTTCCATGGTTTACTATCATGTTACCAACATTTCCAGTTCTACAGTTCTAATAAAATTTTGTAAAAAAGTTCACGGAACTACAAATTTTCGCCTCCGCCGAAAAATATAATTTTGGGTCCCTCTTATAATTTAATTTAAATTAAGGATAATTTTAGTGAAACTACACGAGAATAAATGCAAAATATTGCATTTGTATATTGTTGATATATTCATATATTACTAATATATTATTATTTATATATTAGGGGGACAGTAATAGGACAGTAATTAGGGACAGTAATTATGGAAAGGAATGTCGTTTAATATTTTATTTTATTTTTATAGATCAAGCATTGAAAATTTGCAACACAGGATAGCAAAAGGTTGTCGATAACGAAGATGATTATATCATTGATTAAAAATAAAAACTAGTTAAAAATTTATTTGAGTTTAATGTAAGAAAACTCAAGGTCCCCTTATACATGTGAATATATATACAAAATACAAATAAAATATTAGGTTGGGGAAAAAGAAATCCATTATTTTTTTGGTAGATGGCTGTAGTGATCGATATCTCGTAATCGATCGAACAATTTCAGATTTATGCTCGTTGTCAAGGTGACATTTCACACTAAACAAATTCTTTTGCTGTTTTTTGTTTGGTCCATTCAGTTGTGAGTTACAGGGTGTTAAAAATGGAAGTGAACAAAGAGAAAATTCGGTACATTTTACAGTTTTACGCCAATAAGGACCAAGACTTCTATGAGAGAGGCATTATGAAGCTACCTTTAAAATGGCAACAAATTATAGAACAAAACGGTGGTCTATATTTCACCGAAATCGGACAATCCGAAACATATTAAATAAAGTCTTGAAGTTCTCGCAAAAATAATGGATTTCTAAATAAATAAATAATGGATACAACAAAAGTATACGGTATTGTAGTTCGTCCCTGACAAGTTCATTATTCCATTGTTCCCTCCAGCGGTTAACCTTGCTGTACGACTAACGAAACTTGCATTGTAAAACTGTACACGTAACAACAACCGACACCGTGGCACAGGGTGGAAATGTCCAGCCAAACAAAACAGGTCATCGTGTCGTGCAATGTTTGTTTGAAAGAAGCAAAACCGTTTTTCCAACTCACCAACGACGTGTTGCACAGCATGCGAGACAACGTCTCTTGTAATCCTTACTTCCTGTCAGATTTGCAGTTTCTTCTTAATCCGGTATTACGTGCACGATTCGAGTCAATCAGTCTCTGAAATCGACGCAATTAAACACTGTTTTTATTACTACTCGGCAACTTGCCCACAAACTGTAACTGTCGTTCACATTCTACAACCTGCTAAACACCTATTACGCCCAACTACTCTTCAGTCTTAACACCAAACGGTTCGTTCGACTAATCTTCACTGATCATGCCGGACGAAATCACTAAACTATTTTCGACATTCGATCATTCGTAGCCATTCGAACCGTGTAACGGTTCACGTATCCATTCGTTTCGGAAAATCTGTTCTCTATTCGACTCTCGGTTCCGAGGAGCACATGTTAAAATCGGTCGAGGATATTATTCGTCGCATTCGCGCCAAAACGGGCGCCGTTCGGGGATCACTTAAAGAAAACTGGGGCGTACACGCACGACGGCACACTCGGGGTAACGAACGGCGATGAAAAATCGATCAATCTGTCGACCGATCACGGCTGCGAACCGGTCGCGAGTCGAAAATCCGCGAACGTGTCACCAGAGATGCAAAAGATCCGCACGCTTCCCGACGACTGGAAGAGCGGCCGTGCGGCTGCTGTTTCTTGCGGCAAACAGTGCGCATGCGATATAAACAAACCGTTAAGAGAAACTTCGCCCACTGGGTGGCTGGCAGCCCCTGGGCATCCAACAATAACGACATAATCGCGATCCTTAATAAATGCGGGCACGCAATCGAATGTTAATGGGCATCGCCGATCATCGAACTAATTACCTGTTCAACCACGGAATGGGAAGTTACCGTTCAGTATTACATAACATATGCCGTTCAATTTCACCGAGGATCTCGACGATGGCGATACTAATTGGAACAATCAGACAGTCGGTGCAATTTCTTTTGCGGATATCGATCGAATACGTTCTGCATTCGGAGAAGTTTCATTTTTTTAATAAGTGTGTTCACGTGATCTGACAAGTTCTGTTTATGTTTGTTTCGAATTTTTTAACAATTGCCTAGTATTCATGATTGTTCTATCAGTTCAACTGCAACCGATATTACATTTCTATCATTATTTTTATTATATTTTATACAATATTAACAGTTATAAAATATAACTTTATAGTTATGCTATAGTTATACTGTGTATAACTTTATAGTTATGCTATAGTTATACTGTGTATAACTTTATAGTTATGCTATAGCTATACTATGTCTAATTTTATAGTTATGCTAAATAGTTATACGAGATCTAACTTTATAGTTATACTAGGTATGACTTTATAGTTATTATTAACATTGTCTCTAAAAATGACATTATATTGGATAGTGAATAATGAAGTACACCAGTGTCGGATATATTCTCGACTATTCTACTTACCAGTAGTCGTTGCGCAGATTGATCCAACCACGATCTACCTCGCAGCGAAATACAATACCTTTTTGATCTTTTATTCTCGCGCGTATATTTAGTTTCGTTATTCATTGATCACAGAATACGTTACCGGCATTATATGGCACATTATCCAGGCGTAATACTCGATAAAAGGTAATTATACAAAATAAATTATTCAACCGTGGAAAACCAATTACTGAAATTAATTACGATAATCATGCATCTGTATGCCTACTAATTCGCGAAATTGAAAATGACAGCGTCCCGGACCACCGTTGCTGGCACTATCCCCGCTCTCCGGTGCAATTCAACGATCTATTATCCGTGTCCATTTTTCTTTTCTCTTGCGCTTTTTCACCCGGTCGGCCATCTTCAATTTTTCAACGCGAATGCGTCCCGTTAAATCCCACTTGACATTTTCGTTTCTCCCTTTTCAATCTAAGTTCGAGCAATCGGCCGAACCGTTCCTCTAAAAAGAGTTGTATCTTTCGAACGACGTCAATCAAAAATTTTGGTGGCACGTTGTCGGCCATCGGTACTACTGCTGCCTGTGTTAAATACAGTAATCTACCATAATCCACGCGTGCCCCTCTTAACGCTCGAAGGAGAATATCATCGCATAATGTCGAGAAAATAAAGAACGCACGTAGCAGTATGAATCCAACCGTGGTCGGCTTGTTTTCAATACCGTCACCCGCCGACGCTTCATAGACTCCGAAATTAAAACACGAAAATAAAAATTTCCAATTAATATACAATTTTGCGTCCGGCCAGTATCACGGACGCAGGAACACTTTAATTAAATCCGCTAAACGAACCACCGAGGATTCGCGTGCGGCAGGCATTCCTACTATCCGATTTGTTTACTTCATCTCGGATTTACGTAATTAAATATCGATTCGCCGGACCGCCATAACTCGCTTACCAAATACGAGTAACGAATCTGTCTTTCCTCCGTGACAGGGTGAACGAGCAGTGAAATACTTCGGACAAACAATAAAACGGAGGCTACTTATGAAACGTAAATAACGGGCGAATGTTCTGGAAAAGCCAACAGGACCCTGCTCTACGGTATCGTGGACCGTGTTATAGACGGAACTCGAAACGGACAATTTTATTACTCAACTGCGGGTCTTTATGCTGAATAAAAATCTTCAGCAGCGGTTCTGCGGGAGAGGAGTTAAATATAAAAAGTAATAGCTGTTTTACACTGAAAACAACATAACTAGGCAGCGGATCTTTATGCAAAATAAAAATTGTCTGCATCGATTGCACGAAATAGAAACGAAATTGAATGTTAGAAGAAATCATATATCGACAACTTCAATTTTTTGAATTTTCCAATAATTTTGAATTTCATTTACTTAATTTTCCTATAAATGCATAAAGATCCGCTGTCTAAACATAACACTGTTCTTAGATTTTTTAAATTTTCTTTCATATTTCATCTAGCAAATTTCTTAAATGCATAAAAATTCGCAGTTTATTTATCACATTCATTAACACTAAATCTACCGAGCACTAAAAGCGATAAAAATCTTTCAGCTTACAAAAATTGCAAGCTTCTGTTTATTTAGATTTAGATGTGCTTGGATAACGAAATTTATTATATCAGTTTCCATGCAAGCAACTTTGTATTTTCAATAAAATTGTAAAATGAAAAATATAAAACCGTTCATTTGGCCGGCAGCTTTAGTGTTAATCGGCACGCAAAAAATCGTCTCAAATACGAGAAATAATTGCGCCTCATTTTAATCACATAGAGGACACAACACAAAGGTATGCCAGTGAATAAAGCTCGACGTTAAGCTCGTTTCCCACTTTGTTCGAAAGATACACTTGGTCCAACGAATCAAGGTAATGGTAAACAAACGCGTTGGTATCCAGTTGAGCGCGACAGAGTTGAAAATACATCTCCACGATAATTAGCGAAACACGCGGTGTTTTGTTTATCCGCGCCGGCTTGTCTCGTTGATTACGAATACTTCTCGGGGGATCGTAGCGATGACGTTACCATCTAACCGAATTATTCGGTTACACCGGGCAGCGCCGGTGTCTTCATTGAATTACAACTTATGTTAGGCGGATCCGAGCGGGCCGTACACGCACACCGAGTTTACGCTGGCCGGATTAGCATGCAAATTCGATGCATTGAATTTCATAGTTTCGACAGCTGTAACAGCCGAATAGATTCGTTGTGACGTGCCGGAGTCGTCGGCAGGCAACGTCGCAGTCATCGTCGGTCTCCTACACCGTCTGTTCCTGATAAGCGAATTGTTTAGTCGGCCCGAACACGCTGCTAAGTAAGGGATTAATCCAATTTAGACCGCGATACCGACGTCGGGGCTGCTTCGCCTTCTTCGAACAAAAGCGCGAATCATCGAGGATGCGACGACGCGACGGGCCGACCGTAACTTTCAACTTCCGCGCGATCGCGGGTTTAATGATTCAGGAAATGCCGAGGGAACGCTACCCGCAGAGCAAAGCCGTGGCGAAAGTTCATCGATCTTCCCTCAGTTCGCCGATTTCGGAAGATCGCTGCGCCTCTATGAATTATTATAACGCGACTGAACGGCTTCATCAGATTCCTCCCTTTGAAGGGCCCCGAGCTGGCCACTAGGGTCCATGCAACAATGAGATTAAAATACGCGAAAAGACATACTTTTCCCCGAATTAATTTTTACCATTCTATGAAAATATACTCATTGGCGAGGCAAACAAAATTGTCAATCGTTCTGATATTTTATATAATCTCAGGCTTTGAAAAAACATTCTTCATAAAAGGTAAAAATAAGACCATTTTTCTTCTATCTCGATCACCAAAGGACTGTTGTTCACGTGATTGTACAGGGTGTATACAAATTATATACCTCTGGATCGATGGAGATCAGTTAAAAAATTAACCTTGACCCTTCCTTTTAAGGTTAAAAAATTTTTTATCGTATTGATCGCAAGGAACAAAAGTCTCAAGGGATCAATGGATCTCAAGTGAACCGTTCTCTTTAAAAACGACTTTGAAGTTTAGTGAATTAATTTCTTCCATATGTCTATATTTTCAATTTATTCTCTCATGTAGAATCATTCCCTCCACGTTTATACCATTTTCGGACACCCTATAGACATATGGAAGAAATTAGTTTATGAAACGTCAAAGTTGTTTTTTAAGAGAACGGTTGACTCGAGACCAATTGTTTCCTGTGAGACTTCTACGATACGAAAAAAATTTTTTAACCTTAAAAGAAAGGGTGAAAGTTAATTTTGCGGTCAATTTTTTTAACAGATCTCCACCGATCCAGAGGTATAGAATCCCTCCACGGTATTCGTGACATATAATTTTTATACACCCTGTACAATAGTAAGACGACAAAAGCTCGATACGACGTTCGCACTGTGGTTTACGAGGATGCAGTGTGAGAGTAGCCAATAAAGCGCAGCACGTTGCTAAAGTCGGCGATCGGTGGGACTTTATAGACGGTAAGCCAGATCATACCATTAGCATTCGTAAGTTCAAGTGTACCATTCGCTGACGTTGCCGCGTGTAGCCGCATGAAAATTGATATCAGCCGCGAGGTAACTTCGGTATCTTACACGCGTTCAACTAGCCGTATGCATGTTCCCCGTGGCAGCCCCGTCAGAATAATCGTTTCCTAAGCAGGTATTATCGCTTCCATGACGGCGCTAGCATGTCGCAATTTTTTCTTTCCCCCGGCAGCTTAACGTGGCTGCGATCTTCACACGCTCACGAGCACGTATCGCGACCATGGATCTTCGACGTTCTCGTTGCGGTATCGCGTGATGGAAATTCTGCTTGCCTCGCTCGCCAAAACGGCCGAATGTGTATGCGATCGGAACTTTCGCGAGCGATCGATGCTGCTGCTGCATGGCTTGATCCTACCGGGACGGGAAGTTCCAAGAAACAGGTTCGGAGCAAGTTCGTTCTCTTGGCTCCTATACGGTTCAACGGTGTAATTTAGCGGACGTTCGCGATGAATTTTTTAGCGTGCGACTTTTCGCTGCGATAACTCGCAGAAGCGGTTTGCGACGCCAGCATAACGCACAGATCGTCCGGATAACCGACGAGTCCGGGTAATAGAGCCCAGATAGGACAGAGACGTCTTAGAGACGTCTCAGAGACGGCTGTTGTTGGACATTCACGTCTTAAAGACGTCTCCAACGATTCCCGTACGGCTTCCGAACGTCTCCTAAATGTTAAAATCTGTATTAATGTTTTCGGTGCTCGGGTTCGATCAATTGTTACTATTTAATAACATCTTTGCAATATATTTAACGACGTTCGGTCTTATTTTAGACTTATAGGATAAATAAAACGTAACAATTTCGATGTTAGTTTAGTTTTTCCTAGCAGAAAGCGTCGAAAAAATCGGTTTTTATTATTGTTAACTACGACGCCGTGGACTTAAAAATCTGAAAAAATTCATACACGATACTTATAACAATATATAGGTACTGTAAAAGTTTTTGAGACCTCTTATTTCAGACGTTCAAATGGCGTCTTTAAAAAGACGTCTTGAAGACGTTGCGTGCTATCTGAGAGGTTACGTTAAGAGTTCGTATAAACGAGGTTCGGACAAAGAAAGTTCTACAGTATTTAGTTTCGACTTGGACGCACAATTTTTAACAATATTCAACACACCACGCGCAGGGCGAAAGCATTTTTAATTCGGAGCTTAACGCAGCAGACTTTGAGATCTCCGTATCAAAACATCAACGTTCCCGTGATTACGAAAGTTAATGTTGTATATCGCTTTCGTTTCGTTGCTTCTATTATCGCTGTTTTATTGCGCAGACCGGGCGTAGAAAAACAGAGAATGCAAACCGAGGTAATAGAGTATTAAAACAAACAAGGGAGAACGCGAGACGTGAAAAGAAACACGGGGGAGCACAGGCATTGTGTAAATCCATACGCCTTCGGTAAATAAAATTCCTATTGTACACATTAATATTCATTCTCCGGTAATTAATTCGCCGCGGTGCGATACCGAAGGCACGAATAATTAAAACACGAGGTTCAAACATCTGTATCAGACGGTGTCTGAGCCGCGGAAGCAGTTTGGCAGCAGAGAGGAACAGGTTAATAGGTTCTTTTTGCGCGCGAAGAAATCCGTCTGGAGACGCATGGCAATTCGGCCGGGCAAATATTCGAGCAAGAAGTTCGATGGTTTCCAATCGGGTTACTAAAAAGCGTGCGCGACGTTGTGCAAGCGTCTTTGCGCAATCCGCGGTTCGAGACGTCAAGCAAAACACTATCTACGCCGTGCCGCCGTCGTCGACGTCGTCGACGTCGTCGTCAGTGGCGGGTGTTAGCGTCGTCGGTTTTTTTTTCTCCTGAAAGGTGCAACGGAACGGCGTAAGCGGCTTAGGAGCGTGGTACCTAACGGTAAACGGGTTAGAGCTCGCGGACGTTGCCGGCTGACAATTGCGGAGGGTTCCTCGCGGCACGAGCACACAGCCCTTAGCATGCGAGCGCTGCGAGCATCGCCAGGGCCACGAGTCGGCCATATATTTTGCTAGCGCCAGGTTTCGTGCCGTTACGTTACCCCATTCGTGCCCAGGCCGTGGTTGCGAAGCTGGATAGCTAGCGGTTCCAGAGAAAATACCTCCTTGCCTGTCTCTGACCGGACGGAATGCACACGAGCTCCTCTTCTTATCCGAGCAGCAATCTATTCGCGCTGGCTGGCCCACTTTCTTGCACGCCCTTTCCCTATCTACCTCCCGGCTCCCTTCCCCTCGCCTTTATCTCTCCTCCCGGCTTTGCTTCCTAGCCTTTTCACTTTTCACTGTTATTTCACCCCAGTTTCCTATTGTGCTTTATTTTACGGCCACCCGGACAAAGACGACGAGAATTCTCTTTCTCTCTCTCCCTCTCCCTTTACGTATCGTCTCGAAGCTTCAAATTCCCAGCGTACGCTGCCATTCGAGAATCAGCTCCGCGCGAAACCGGATTCCTCGGAACTGGATTCTTTTAATGACGACCCCGAACGTTCGGCTCGGCACTGCCAACTTAGCGCTACTCGAGACGCGAGAGCTTATACGGGGTGACCCGAAACTTCCTCGAGAGGGGTGGTTCCAGCGGTGGTTCGAAGTAACTTTTACGACGCCTCGTGTGCATATGGTTCATGTTTTGCGTTGTCGTGCCTTTATTGAGAAATACTCGCAGGTGGCGCGCGAATGAATCTCCACTCAAGGTTGCAAGGCTTGAGCCCGGTAAGACCGCGGACAAATGTCCTCATACGATTGCTACTGCCCGCCAAATTAATATTGAGCAGCCGGTTCAATGACTAGAGCGATTATATACAACAACGATTGATCGATTTGATAGAAAATGACGCTAAGAAAGCGTTTCGTCCCGGACCTGCTAGGGGACTCATCGGTAAGGCTGATCTAGCAGGTCCTGCCTTATACGCTCATTGTCAAAAGATTGAACCATGGGGGTTTTTCCAGTCGCCGGTTTCACGGGCAGAAACGTTTCTTTTCTCCCGTTGCGAGACATTATGCTTCAATTACTTAATTTTTTTACGACGACAATGAGAATCGGCGTTAAGCAGTATTAGCAACGATACTGGAAACGGTCTCGACGGTTTTGCAATGAGCGCACTAGAAATGTAATTTTAAATTAATCTGCTTCGTTTTCCGCGGAGCTTTCGAGAGAAACATTATACGTCCCGTATTAAAATCATGCCCGCGCCTGGAGTGGACCTTTGCCGCTAGTTTACCTGGAAATTACATTTCGCGCAGTACGCATTGCTTCGTTAAATCCGATTTGGTGTTATGTGCAATGCAAAAGGAGTACAGGGTACCGCGTGCGGGGTTGAAATTACAGACGAAGGAACGAACCGGAGTGGAAGGGAACGGACGAAGATAATCATATAAATAGACAGCGACGAAATGGAGTATAATTCGCTTGTATGCAGACTTTTCATAATCACCTTATACGGACATTCACTTTTACAATTCTGTTATACGAATTCGAATTACACGGGTTCTGGTCGAGAAAGGAAGTATAAATGTTTAGACTAAATGTTTCATTATGCGCATGTCGCATACGTCCCCCAGGGTTAATAGGTTAACTTTCATAGGGATGTAAACTCGAACTAATAAAAATGTACAGGGTGTATATATTCAATACACTAAATTGAATAAATTTTTTTCGTTTGACGCCTCGTTTTCGAGAAAATTGATTTTAAAAATCCGCCAAGTTCGCGTGCCTAACGTTTGGAACAAGTAGAATTAGTAGGTCATGAACAGACGTGTAAAACTCTAAATTAAGAATTATTCTAGGTCGGAGGAAATGTTGAATTTTCCTGTTAAAACAGGTCCGAGTGCAAAGGGTTTTTTTATTTATAAAAAATTTTATAAATAAATTTTTTTAATCTTTTCAGACCTCACGTAGTCAAAGCTATTTCTTTATATTTTGCACTGAAAAGTGTAAGTGTAGAACAGTACAGGGTTAACATTAGAATTATTCACGATGCAATAGAAAATATTTTCGTTACTAAATGTTGCTCTTTCTGGTTGCAATGAGGTCGTCGTTTTGTCGCATAAACATTACTACAAACAAAGGACGCGAATTTATTTAAACTATTAAGTAATTTCAACAAATAATGCATTTTCTTCTTGGATCCCACAGACCTCTGTGCACCAAAGGGTTTAATATCACATAAAAAGAAAATTGATATTCCTATAGAATCGATATTAAAAGCATCATAAACTCAGAAAATGTTTGAGGTGTATCTTCAACGACTGTTTTGTTTTTACTAATGCTACTCGTTTCGATGTCGGTACGAACACCGTCCTATTTCAAGCGTATCGTGAAAATGCTTTATAACATCTTTTCCGTGATAAGTTGCATTGTGGATGCACGTACACAGACTATGTAGTGGTACATCAGGCAATGGAAGGAAAGGCGAGCGGTAGGAAGTGGGCCAGCGTGAATAAATGGTATCTCTGATAAGAAGCTATCCCGTGCGCATGATAAGAATTTACAAGCCGTTTGAATTTTTATGCATTCTAAAATAATACAGACGAAATTACACGCGGAGGTTAGTGCGCACTCGTTGCATTTTGTTACGTATACTTCAAGAGTACATCTATTCACGAGAGGGCAACAGTAAAAGTCCTAATATTTCCTTCGCTTTCATCGTGGACCCGAAAATGAATTACAGCCACGTGTTAGAACAGTTCCAACCGCTTATTCGACGAGCGAATCAACTATCGCGATCTTCAGATCTTTATTTACAAGATGGAAGATTCATATTTTAGTTTTCGAATGCAAATTATTCTTGATTATTATAGTTGTACAAGTCATCGTTCACAGAGTGGTCGGTCATCTCCGCCACGATTTTCAATTGTTTTCTTCGCACAGTGGAGTATTTGGCCCGAAAAGCTGGACAAAACTATAGTTATTTATAGTCTAAAGGTCATAACATTATATATCCTTGAGTTCGTCTTAAGGTCAGCTACAATATTATGAAATAAGAAAAACATTTTAACGATTAAAAAACCAAAGTGACCTTGATTATTTCTTGCAAAACAAATATTTTCAAAATTCTATATATCGAAGTTTGTAGATGTCTGAACACTGTTTAACTTTCGTTCGAAACATTTTTTTCTATAATATTTTATTTGTTTTTATTAGGCTAAAAGTACTTATGAATGATATAAAAAATGCGTGGGATAAAAAATTTGCAAATATAATTGTATACTCTGAATAACTCTGCACAACTAACAGAATACGTTGATACGAAAGTGTTGAATAAATTGTTATAATTAAAATAGTGTCATACGAGTTTTATAGAAACAACCCGGCCCACAATTTTATACAACAGTTGATTAGCTTGGCCGAGAGTTAATTTTGGAAAATGTTAAACGACTCCGTTTCCCGGTACTTGCGGTTCACTCGCTGGGATCCTGTTTATTAAATGTTTTTACGGTTGTTTCTGCGAAAGCACTCATGTTTCGCGAAAGCAGAGGAAACTGTCCAAAGGCCGCCAATAAAATTCAGAAGCGAATGTAGGCCAGCGCGAACAAACGGCGCTGGCTGCGAGAGGTGCGCAACCTCCATGCAGAACTAGGCTGAGATTTGAAACTATCCGGAGGAGCGATCGTAAGAAAATGTTTATAGTAGCACGTGCGACGGTGGAAAGGCATTTCCACGGATACTCGAAACGGGACCATTTTATCGCATTTATTCCTTTCCATTGCGATCCCGAGTTATCCGACACTGGAAATTCTTTCAAGAAATAATGACAATGCTTTCCGCCGGCATCCAGTTTCTTGAGAAATCCTATTAAAATTTGAATTTCAAGCACGAAGGACTATCCTTTGCCCTTTGGGATCGAGAAATCTAGTTACCGACGGGTAGTTACTGTTCGCCGTCTCTTCTTCTAGAAATCATGCTCGATGTAATTTCCACGGCTCCGTTGTTGCTTCGCTATTGTTATGACAACATCTGTTTAATCAATTTACTACGACCAAACATTTTCTACTACGTTCGGTAACATTGCACTTCATAGTTTCATATGTTTATCCTGTAAACGTAAAGCCAGAAATCTGTAATTATTTTACTGTCAACAGGAACAGTGAAGACTTTTTGAGCTCGATGAAAATGTTTTAGCTTATACAAATGACAAGGCTCTATTTATTTAGATTTTGTGCAATTTTTATTGCAACATGTGCTGGGATAAAAAAGTGTATGAAATCAATTTCCATGTAATTTCACAATTTCAATAATTGTAGAATGGAAAATATAATATAAGAGTTAAAAATAGTTTGTAGATGTGTGTACGTAGATCTCAACTTGTGCATTACCTACAGAAGTATAAACTTTCGAATATGTTGTTCCCTGTCAAATATTTCATTTTTTAAGCTGTCACCTTTATCAAAGATAATTTCAAAAACAGCCATTCGCTTTGAATCGTGATTTTCCTTGTCGAAATCTATCAAGTAATACAACATCAGTTCTCCAAATATAAATATTCCAATTTCTTAAGAAGTGTACGTGGGTTAAAATGCGAATGTCGAGATGATCATCGCAACCCCTTGTAAACACAACAGCGTGATCTTCACCCCTTCGGTTTGAAGATGAGCAGGATAAAATGGGAAATTGTGGGTCAAATGGGATCGTGGAAGTGTTATCACGTCCTCGTCCAAGAGGGGTATCAGAAAAAATGTAGCGTTCTAGAAGTGCTGCGAAGGTTGCGTTTCCCTCCGGATACAAGAATAGTGGTGAGGGTGGAGTGTGAACCGCTATCTACCCCTACAAAAGGACGAAGGACGTTCCGAGCAACAGACTCTGCGGTTAACCCCGTAGTTTCCAACCAAAACGCCAGCAAGTGAGAGAATCTACTTCTCCTCGATGGCCTCTGATCAAGGTCAGCTTCGAGTGCACAAACCTTCAGGTTTCAAATGCTTCGCGTTGCCATCGACATTTTTTCTGTTATACATACATGCATGAAAACAAAAGGATTAAAAAAAGTTCCGTAACAATCTGAGGGGAGGACCCTAATCGACAAGTTCACCATTCTTTCAATCCTCGCGAGTGGATTTGACCTCGATGGAGTTGATCGTCACGCTATGCGAACGGCCAATAGACGAAGCTGATTAGTAAGATTTTCGACCGACAGGTGGCGTGGGTCTAATTTTCTTGCCGATTTTTACATTTGTAATATTCTAATAATTTAATTTATTTGTAATAGAGTTTCTGATAAATAAATTTAGTGTTTGCATGGACGACGTACAGACTTTAGTTATCGACCTTATGTATGATCGACCAATATAAAATCCTGTGCACCGAATGTTTAGCTGCAGGTTTCCTGTTAAATGTTATCCACTTGAACGGAAGTTTATCTGAACGACTTTAAGGCCACGCTCGCCAGCAGCACCGGGAGAAGTGCCTCTTACAAGCAGCATATTTCAGACTTCGTCGAAAATGTCAACAGCAGAATTTTAACGGTTCGCGTGTATTGGTGGAGGCATAATATCCGGTGCATAGTGAAAATTTGTGGCGCGCGGCGCTACGCTTACAAAGGCTCGTACACACCGCGAAAAGATTCCAAGTTTCCGAAACTTTTAATTGACTCCATCGTGGAACTTAACAGACACGACTTTGATCGTCTCCCTTTCGTTTATCCTGTCCCACAATATTTCACGGCGACTGGGATTTGACAAGAGCGAGAAACGATTTTTACTGCACCGCGGAACTTTGGTAGCTCCTCGTGGGAATGAAAGTTACTGCACAAGGATCTTCTCCGTGTACATTCGAACGTTATATTATCTTGTCGTTGCAAAATAGCTGGGAGCTTGAGTTTTCAGGATCGTCTCGAGTATATTCTGAGAAATCGTGTTTTTGAAAATGTGTACGATGCGGTTGCAGTGGTTGTGTATCATTCACTAAGAAACATTGGTTAAACTTTTGCTTAGGGGACCAAAAATTTTCAACTTTTCTGAACGTAATATTATACAATTCGACGAAGAAATGATAAAACTTTATATTCTGGTACGCGGAATCCAAGATCTCACCCAGATCTAACCGACTATTATACCCTACATGCGTGGAAATCAATATGGCAGCGTTCTAACCTCTGAAACGCGCTTGAAATCGAGCTACATTAGATTAGAATGAAATTTAACGTACTTATTAAACACCGAAAAATATTAAATTCATGTTTTTTTTGTAAATACGCTTTTTAGGGGTAGAAAGCACCCCTCCACCTCTGGAGATGGAAACGTTTGTGACTAATTATTTCTTAAAGGTTATTTTTTGTTTCAAATCAGTGAATATGGGTAGCGTTACTCGTGAGTGAACTCCGCACACTGAAACTTGGATTTCGCGCACTAGAATTTAAAGTTTTACTATTTTTTTTCGTCGAATTAACCAATATTAAGTTATTCAGAAAAGTTGAAAATTTTTGATCCCCTGAGCCGAAATATTTGTTAGAAAATATTCTTGTTCGTTCGAATACGCTAATGGACCGCAAAGGTGATCCGATGCGTTTTCGAGTCGCGTTGCAAATTGCATTCTAGTTTTAATTGGCTTGGAAATTTTCGATGTTCGAACACGTGAATCGAGGAGGGTAGGAGAAGAATCGCAACCTAATATTTAGTTTCATGTAATCGGATAACACGGTGGCACGCTACACCGCAGGCGATTGCTATTGACGAGGGGGTTGACGCGCGTGCAGAGATTTTCGGTAGAAAAACAACGCGGAATTACACGGTTCCGCGGGTTTCCGTCTCTTTCAGGGCCTTTCGTGGGAAGTGCACGGTGCACAGGTGCATCGGGGAAACGCATAAACGCCCGGCCGAGGTCCAACGACACGCGCGCCGCTGCTGGAGTTTATGTTGCTCAAGGACCGCCGGCACTGCTTTCCGGATGTATCAAGCGCGGCAATCCCATTACCTGCCCTTCTGGATATATAATAATTAAGCGGAGAGCCGATTCATTAAAATCGTCGTTTTACGATTATTATTCGTCTCGAGCACGCCGGGTAAACGAGGCGAATTACGCTTGTCCTCGTGTCGTCAATTATGCAACGAAGCACTACAGCTGAAGATACCGGGGCTTTGTGAACGCGTCGGTTACCGGAGGACGGAATAACGAGAACGTGTCGTTCGCTGTATTCAGCGTTAGCCGTTTTCTCAGCTTTTAGCCAACGGACTTGATGCTCCATGTACGTACTGGCTGCGTCTATCCAGATGGAAGAACATTTCTCCAGTATGTAATAATTAGACCGCGGATCATTATGCAAAATGAAAACGCTCTGCACGAACTGCAACACACTGCAGTCGAATACAAATATATCTTCCCTTTTTAAAATAATTTTAATATTACATTCTTAATCTCTTTTAATCTTTTCATTGTTGTAAATTTTGCTCAATCATTTTTGGGACAAACGCACAAAAATCCACGATCTAGTAACAATCGTTGAATATTTATATAATGATTATATTCTATCCTGTGTTACTAATTAAACAACAGACCAAATTTGTTTCTCTAAAAATAAAGGTTTTATTAAATACTTATTAATTTACACTTTTTACAACTATTTACGAACTAAAAATAAAGAAACGACAATTAGAGTCTATTGTTCACCCTCTTTATTTACACTAACTTTATTGTTAATTTGTTAATTAACGTATTTTTATCTTCATGTAATTTTTATGCACGCGTGCTCTCTGTATTCTTTTACTCTTTCTCCTCTCTCTACCTCTCTGTATCTATTTCAAATATAGGAACCGTTCTAAGAGTGCGCTGAGCACGCAAAGCGCGCTCAATTTAAATTGAACAAAATATATTTTCTTTACATTTATATTTCTAAATATTCCGGTTACATCGATCGCAAAAATTTTAAATAAATTATCCGTAATGTCAGCGCTACAGGTTCGATCCAATTTTAACTTATATTTTCAATTTATATTTCCGTTTGTTCCATGCACGCATGGTCGATAATTTTTATCATAAATAAGGATAAAAACAGATGATACCAAGTTATTATTTTGCACCTGTCTTATATTGTGCTTCTCGATGCTCCCTCCTATCGTTATCATTCATGGAACAAATTCTTAAGAAGATCGCATCACATAAAACAACGCTTGAATTTAACCATGCTCCTATCCGAAAATGGAGTCTCGACTTAATCGCAGGCGGTTGCTCGAGAAACGTGTGAAGGTGTATCACCCTGTATAAGCATGTGCACACGTACGCGTCGCGTATGCATATGTAGTTTCTCTCTGGGCATCTACGGGCTGGTGGAAATTCATTTTAAGTTTAATGGGGATTTCGCAGGACTAATCCGACTCTTGAGCGATTTCGCCCACCAGGGAAAGCTTTAATTAAGGACTTTACCAGCTAGCCGACCTGTGCGTGCAAGGACGCGCGACTGTGTGTTCGCGGAGACGTAATTGTCCACTCTAACTGTTTTATCGGAGCATCGAAGAGTCTAACGTTAATATTCTAATCTACCGGAAATTTTGCTGAACGTTTGTGTCTTCGTGTGGTCTTTGCTATACTCGGAGAATTGTGATTCAAACCTTCGATAAATTCTTATTATTAATAAATGTATAGTATATTAGTTTGTATCACTTTATGAAGAATAATAGAAATATTCTTCTTTACCTAATAATTTTAACAATTTCATGGCAGCCATGGTTAAATTTGTTCCAATCCCTATGTACCAATTATCTTTTACATATTTTTTAACTTATTTCCTCGAGATCGACCTTAATCTTCATGTCAGATCTAATATAAAAAGCTGTTCGAGATAGAACAAAAAGATTAAAAATTCCGAGAAAACGAAATTGCGACGCGTGCGTGTATCAGCGCAAGGGGTTAACAGGAAGACTGACCTAACAACTAGAGAATCCGATCTCTATTTTCGCATTAATAGGAGTCCGTATCGCCGGACGGTAAACACATTCATTGACCGTGCATGTATAATCGGTCGCGCAATAAAAACAATCAGCAATGCTAATGACTTTCAGGAGTTGGATAATTAGTGGATAAAAGCACTGGATGGGCAAAGGTTTACCGATGGCTCCGCACGAATCCTGACCCCGTATAACTAGTAGGCACCCCTCGACGAGGCGAGGCGATGTTTGCACGCGCCTATACCTTCTAACCGAAAGCCCTAAATAAAACCGTGGATATCTGTATGCGGTGAACGTTGCTGCTGTCGTTCGCGCTGATTGCTGTGTCCTGCTACAGTCGCTCCGTTTCGAACGCGCGGGGGTGAACGAGCAGGAGGAAGAGGAGGGGTAGGGGCGAATGAGACCGTCGGGGGTGCATCGGGGTGAAACGGGGGGAACGGACCCACTGTTTTGCAGGGGGGGGGGGCGAATGGTTTGTATGTTCCTGCCCGTCGTTTGGGGGTGGCTTGCAAACAAACCGCGTTCTGTTATTTGATTCCGTCCGCCCGACGCTATTTCACGACCTCGCGCGTACTTTTCGAAGCCGAGCGCGCCGACCGCGAATAACGAGGAGCCCGCGCCTATTGCGCGTCCACTCGCGAACATCCGCCGGATTATCGAACCGGCACGATATTAGACGGTGTCGCCGAAGATTTCATAACCCGTCGTTTATTCTCGCCCTCGTTCGAACCGGGCTTGTTCGACTGCGACGCCGATCCCGCCGCTGTTTCCGCGGTAGTTCGTCCGTGTCCGGTTCTGTTCGAGACGTTGATAGCGGTCCGTTTCCGGGAAGAATGTTCCCGACTGCATAAACAAACTTTATTGGCAGTTCGAGATTCCCCGGGCTTCGGTTAAGCACCTGCTTTCATTGATCGGCTGCGCGGGAATACATTACGCGATGCAGCGTTACGAAATCTTTACTAACAACCGAACATGTTCAGTTGATACGATTATTATTTTTTATGAATATTTCATCAGTATTTTGGTGAAACTTATGTGAGATGTAGTTGTTTGAAAAATATTTGACACGTATTTTTTTTATCGGCAACCATCCACTCCGAGGGGGTGAAAACAGCCCTCTAAATCAGGGGTTAAAACATTTTTTGAGATATGTTTCGTTATATCGATCGTAAAATGTTAATAATAAATTTCCAGTGTTATTGGCGCTATGGTTCGATCAATTAAAAAAATCAATAAACAATTTTCCAGATTATCAAATAATCATCGACGTTTCGATTCACTTTTGAATCATTTTCAAGATGTATTTGTTTGCGTCTGTAAAAATATGCGTATTAAAACAATATATCAAAAGATATTGACCAAAAATTCTTTTTAAAATTATGCTGTGAACTAATATTTGAATAGGATTTTGCAAAAAATTTATTTTTGTGACAAGAAATCAAAAGATTTCATTAGTTTCAAACTAAAGAAATAAATTGGTTTAATAATCATCACAATCTCAATATTCGTAGATTAAAAAAGAACCTGTTATTTTGACGGATCCCGTAAACCTAGTGTTAAAGAGTGCATTTTATACTAAAATGAAATAAAGAATGACCTCCAGGCAAATCATTATTTTCAAACGTCATTATATTCTGTACATTGTATACTATCGATTTTACTATGATTGTTACAGAGGTCAAAATTAACAGTAGGCACGCTTGAGAATTTCGTTGGACCTGATACACCGTTGCAACGCTCTAATCGTAAAACGAAGCATTAAACCAGCACGCGACAAAATTGTACCTTTCATGGTCGACGGTATAAATTTTATATTTTTTGTGCACGCTCGTAAAACTTTCATAAAGTCCTATTCCATATTGATTGCACGGTGCGCTTTTTATACGGCTCGTAAATTCTCTAAGATGTTATCCGCGCATATTTCCGTTGCATTTACACGTAATAGTTGGCAAAGTTCTGAAAGTTTCGGCGGCCGTTAACTCATTTCGTTACTCGTTCGAGTTAACAGCGACATATACGCACTTGATGCGCCGTTAATTTATACAGAAATTTAATCGCTCGCGAAGAAATCTCACCGCCTCCCAGATTGCTCCGAAATTTCCGCCTGCGAATGCCTTAACAGATACAACGGAATTTCTCGTCCGGGAACGTAAAATGTCCGCCGTTCAGATTAGCTGGAAAACAGCCGAAATCAGGTTACGTTACTGCGAACGATGCATTCCCGAATTTTGCGACTCGATAGCGGCGCAAGCAGTCTCCGTTGGAAAGCTGACTGCAATCTCATCCATCTTCAGACGGTATGCGAGCTGCGCCTAGGGCTAATAAGGTGTTATTAATGTCGTCACGCCACAGCCATCTAACTGCCTCCCAACTTCGCAAACTATTCCCGCCCGACGGACTGCTGCTACCCGGTGTTCTCCTACTCCATTTCGTTGATTCCTCGGCCAGCCATTCCCGAGCTTCTTCGCTGTTTGGATAGCACCGCGTCGTCCCGTTCAAACACCCTATAAAAACGCAACGGCCGATGTTCCGCGCGGATCGAAGCCCTGATCGAATTTATTAGCCCATACCGAGGACTATTTTTTTTCATTTTTCTTCTGGCAGCTGCTTCCTGAGTGCAAAACCCTATAAACGAGACCATCGATAGGATAACTCTGTCCTGATAGCTTACTACCTACAGCCTCGGCCGATGAGCATGAAGCAGTAGCATCTGATTTGAATGGTTATGGAAATGTAGAGGGTGCATTCTAAGTAGGATGACTATATCATTTGCGAGCCGTGTCGAAGTACCTTCAGAAGGTATTGTTGAAGTTTTTTTAGAAAATTCTCCTGGGAATATTTACCAGAGATGCTACCGAGGAACGCTGCTAGCATTTTTTTTAACTGTTTTCTTAATTAAGCGGTGGAACACGAAACTCGTCCGATGCCAGCTCTGGAACGACTGTTATTAATAGACCGCGGATGTTTATGCATCGGTGGCTTGTAAAAATTTACGAAAAATACTGGGATATTAAACTCGGTACAATTCTGTACAATTTTTATTTATTTCTGGATCTACGGAGGACATGTGTGCGCACTCACACCGCTAGGTCAACCGTATACGTACATGGTGATTGCAATAATGCAAAGTCAAGACTTCTTATCATTTTCAGATTATTTAATACTAAAACTACCGAGCATTAAAAGCGATTAAAATGTTTTAGCTTATAAATATTATAATGCCCTATTTATTTAGATTTTGTGCAATTTTTCTTTCAATATGTGTTTGGATATAAAAATTTTATCCAATCTATTTTCATGTGAGTAACTTTATAATTTCGATAACTGTAACATAAAAAATATAAAACCGAACATTTGACCGGCTTTAGCGTTAATCGGTTTTTAAAATTCATGAATTCGAGGTAAAATCGTAAAGCTGTTATTAAGATTAATCTGTGCCGCGGTGCACGGTGTCGTTAAACGAAAAAATACCCGAGGATTTAAGAGCGTCGTCCAGCGACGCATTTCGCAACAGGATATCAGGAGGAATTAATCAAAAGGGCGCTTGCCTCGGTCCACGTGTGCGAGTGGCTTAAGGAGACGTAACAATAAAAAGGCGACCGGTGGATTACAGGAGCCGGCGCAGCGTGCCGGTCTTCCCTTTGACGTAACTGTGGCTGGCGTGTCGCGAGGTGCGTTCTCAAGGAGGAACACTTTAAGTAACTCGATAACTGGTTGCACTTGACAGATGAAGAGACTCCGCCCCCTTCGTTCGTCCCTTGAAAAGCGAACTTAAGTCCCGAGAATGAGAAACTTTCGAGATGTGACTAGCAATCGTCCCCCGCTTTCTTCCGTAGTCTGGTCCCTTTCGCAGCTCCGCCGGCAACTGCCATTTCAAAACTTTCACGCTTAATTACGAATTTACATTCGGCCGGGACGCGCTGTTGGCTGAAACAACTGTTGCTAAGACTTCCAAATCGCTGGGAACTGCGAAAGAAGCGTAAGAACGACGAAGCGATATCGCTTGATACGGACGTTCGGTCGCGTTCGCGTAACGACAATGGAACATCTCTAAGCCTGCTGGTTCGAAATCTGCAATTTCAATTGCCATTCTACAATCGAACAAAGAAACCACGAACAGAGGCAAATTATTATTATCATTTTGTGTCGGTCGAAATTTCACTCGCGTATTTTCACGATTATTGAAATTATAAAGTTATCCAAGCACATATAGGTATAAAAATTGCACAAAATCTAAAATAAATAAATAAATTCCCCTACAAATTTATTAAAAATAACATTCTATAAAATTTTCATAGAAATAGTTAATTTTATATTATAAATAGATAGTGCCTTAAACCATAATAATACTAGTTTGTACTAATTAGGTGCACACGTGCCAAATTTTTAATTATTCTACAGAGTGTTCGCGATAATTTGGACCAGCGTTTTTTTCGTAAACGGTAAACATTAGAAAAAAGAAGAGGAGGAAGTTCTAGTACATTTTACTAGCAATATGATAGCGTATCTCCATTTTTTTATTTCTCATATTTTTCTTAAAATAGAGGTGACCTTCATTTTTTTAAATGGAATGCTACATATTCTTTTACATCGTGTAAAAGCGGGAATTAAGACGATTTCAACGATGTAGTATAGTATGGTCTTCAGGGTCATACAAGGGCAGAAATAAAAGAAATAAATTTAACATTAACGCTGGTCCAAATTATCGCGAACACCCTATATAACGAATTTCGTTGTTTTTTGTTTTATCGTGAGCTATCTGGCTGAACTGTGCCACGTATTTTGGCCCACCCTGTATACAGATCGACCGAAACAACGCGGAAACACAGGTGGCTGACCGTACGAAAATTTCCAACGATATTAATTGGTGAAGAATGTTGGAAGGGCGACAATGTTTCGCGGGCCGAAAGTTTTTTAATTAGAAAAGTATCCTCGACACGCACCTAATTAGAAAGGTTGCAAAATTCAACGCGGCGCGACGTGCCACGCGAAGTGACCTTAATTAAAGGGTTCGGACACCGTGCCGGAAGGCCCGACGCGTGCTTTAACCTCCTCGACCCGATGTTATTGCTGCTCTTTCTTCTATGGGGACATAAGTCGTCCAGTAAATTCCTTTTTACGACACCATCCTCGATTTCCTTCGGATAGGGGAAGGATGTACTGTTCTCCCAGGCGATTCCGCTTTTTCGTCGTTCCTTCGTCAACACGACCACGCAAAAATGCCCCCGCGCTCACTTTCGTACTCGTCGACTCGGTCCTAACACGATGTTGATTCCCGCTGAGATATATCCAGCCCGAGGCGTCGCCGACGAGCATATTATTAGACAGCGGAATTTATGTATTTATGACGAACTGGTGTTATTCAAAACAGTGAAAACGTTAGGAGATTTTTAAAAATGATATTATTTTCGGTAAACATAGCTAAGAGCCACCTCGGATCACTTCGACCTTCGCATATGTTGTCAAGGACAACATTCTGAACAACTGAATAAATTCAGTATTGTTTTTGTTTTGGTAAAGTAATATAGGTCACACGCGTTTAGAGCTCGGTAGTTCTAACCTTCAATCTGCGTATAGGGGTGTAACCACACCCCCAGACTAATAAAAACATACATGAAAAGTTGCCGAAAATTTCCGAAATTCTCTTAGGAACATCTTTCACATGAAAACATAGAATAAACATTTGTATCTCAAATACAGTTTATATATTGATTATTTCATGATAAAATGCCAAATTCTTTGAAATTACCCTGTTCATTCTTTCCATGTACTGTGTACATGGCGAGCCTCCTCATCCCAAGCTTAGGCAATTGTCGATGAGCATAGCTAGTACATCTTTTGAAAATGTGACGTCACAGTGTCTTTCAGACAGGGAAAATTATCTACGCCGTGTCTATATGGTCTAAGGTCGAGGCAGTTCGGACATTTTACCTGCGGTTTCGTTTCCCATAGTACCCACATGCGATGGAATCTTTCTTTGAAGGCGTCCCGGCGACGAAGGGAACGTAGTCGACGCAGCTAGCCGAGAGCGTTCTCGCTGCGAAAAACCGTCGAAGGGCGAAGGGGCCGTAGGCGTGGCCAATTAAACGGGAAACAATCGGGGGAGAGTAATTCTTTGGGACGCGGGATCGGGAGCCAGCCACCTTCATCCATGATTCTGGAATGGACTTCGGTGCTGGGTCTCTCCGGCTATATCGTACAAGCCGGCCATAAAATACATCTCTGGAGCGTGCTCGTCGGTGGAATCCAAACGGCGCATTTGCGCAATGGGACGTGTAACCAGTGCACGAGGAACGGTGTACGTTCGCATAGAGAGGGACCGGGCGAGCTGCTCGGCCAGAAGCGAGAGAGAACCGCAGAGAGGAGGCGAAGGTATACGCGTTTGCTCGCGGCGGAGCCAGAAACGCGCGTGTAAAGGAGAGAGAGAAGGTTCCATTTATGGGATTGCATGAAAAATTCCGCACGCATATGAACGCGATGTTTCGTTTCCTTTTGCCGGGCCGGGCCGGGCCGGGCCAGAGCCTTGTTATCGTTGGTCGGCTGTCTCTAAACCGATTGCTCGCACGCACTCAGCCGTGCGGCTATACCCACGCTCCACTCTCTCGCTCTCACTCTCTTTCTTTCTCTTTTCTGGTCCGTCGAGAGAGCAACCCCACGGGATTCGGTACGTGTACCAGCCGCTCCGCCTCAAATCATGTAGAGAAACGTGACGTCTGAATTTGGATTTCTTACGGTTTCGCCCTTTGAAATCTCAAGC
The DNA here is from genome assembly GCA_028454225.1 of Lasioglossum leucozonium. NCBI lineage: Eukaryota > Metazoa > Arthropoda > Insecta > Hymenoptera > Halictidae > Lasioglossum > Lasioglossum leucozonium. The sequence goes on along the minus strand of CM052217.1, from coordinate 1,488,087 downwards.
ACCCTTTGATCATCCGGAAGGATCTTGATTCGAGTAATATCTCAATGGGCCGCCCGCGCCGTCGCTGTAGAACGTCTATTCTCTTGCGGAACCAAAAGATATTTTATTTGGGTCCCACCGGAATCGCCGACACAACTTTCACCGTAACGATTTAGCCGACGTCAGAATTTACCGACACGATACACCTTTCCCGAATTCATATAATTCGTACTTACAAGTTCATCGCAAAAAGTAAATCGGAATGAAAATTTATTAATTCGTAAATTTTTTATAAATAAAAATATAGATGTCCCAATAATGTCGTCCTTCAGACGGGTGATTCCTGAAACGATTTCAAGTAACTTTTTCTTTTACGAAAATGTTCTCCGCGGCTTTGTTAAGGAGTTATTAACGAAAATCGCGGACCAATCAGAGCGCGGCTCAGCCGACGGCAACGCCCCACTCAGCTGTAGTCGCGCTCTGATTGGTCGGCGATTTTCGCTAATAACTCCGTAACAAAGCCGCAGAGAACATTTTCGCAAAGGAAAAAGTTACTTGAAATCACCTCGGGAATCACCACAAGGAAAGACAACATTTTTAGACACCCTGTGCATTGACAAGAACAGAACAGGATTTTACTTGGTTTTTACTGGGATTAAAAGCACCCAATTATATTCGTGTTTCCAATGGGCGTCGCTATCTAGGGTTAACAATAATATGGTTGCTCTTGAAATCTCGTGGAAAATAATAATGGAACGAAATTTTCCACTGTCGTCCGATACGCTCGTTGAAATAACAATTTTTCCATAAAATCGAAAACAATGGGGACAATTGTCACATCCAGTTATTTTTCTTACTCGTTTCGCTGTGGCCGGCTGCTATCGAGAGCTGTGTTTGGAAGAGAATTTTCAGGGAGAGAAAAAAATGCGAGATCCACGGAAATTAACATAAATCTGATAGATGTTTTTCTCTTCATGAAAACAGGAGAAACACGTTTTGCATGAACATCCGTGTGATGATACATTGTTGCTTGTTCGGAAGAATTTTTCTAGAAGCATACAGGGTGTCCCAAAATTCCTTCAACTTTCGGAAATGGGAGGTTCTTGAGGTGATTGAAGGAACATTTTCCTTTGTAAAAATTAACGAAAAATACGGACCAATCAGAAACAGGTCACCGACGGGTCCCGTTGAGCGTCGCGTCCTCTGATTGGTCTGAAGTTTTTTTGTTAATAATTCTCAAAGGATTCAAATCACCTCTGGAACCTCCCATTTCTGGGAGTTGGAGGAATTCTGAGACACCTTGTACTTTTCTTCCTCCGTTTAGCATTATCCAACCGATTTAAAAATAGCGCTATTTAATCAAACGCGCTCTGAAGCGAAATAATGAAACTAATACCATCGTGAAACGGATGGAAAATCGATAACAATTCTGTTCTCCAAACAGTCGAGATTGTGACGTTTTTAATCATTTTTTAATCCTTTGTAACATATTCCTCTCTGTAACATATTCGGTTGATCCCCGGTAAACACCCGGAAAATTGAAACGACTTGAATGGTGTTAACAACCTATTTCGTGCACCGTAATAACACCGTCATTATGTGTATCACAACACTACATTACAAGCCTCGGTAATCTACATTAAAATATCTTGTTAATAAATTTTATCTTGGATTAAAATTTCATCGTTATCCTCTCCGCTCCGGTTTGATTCATCGAATGCATTACATCGATTTGTAAATTCACACGGCAAATTTCGATCATAAATGGAGAAATGGAGAGTGCATTATTAATGTATACGCGACGCCATATATTCACAATTTAATTATTATCTCGCGTTCCGCGGATTAAGATGGTTGCAAACAGGATCGCGAGCTAAATGAATTCGATGGGGATAAAAACTGTCAAAAGCTCTTAACTTAAAAAGTGTTTTACAAATATAAAAGTGTTTTAAAAATATTTCTTTAAAAAATGTTATTATTTTTTATTCAATCCTTGCGCCAATGCAGTTATCCTGGGTAAAATTTGTTGAACGTGATCTTTGAGAAATTCTTGGATAATTATAAATAATTTACCTGAACTACAATGTGCGTTAAAACCAAGACTCCATATCGTTGTTATCGAATACCAAAATGTTGGACATTGATATAAGGGTTAATCGTGCATCGAATCGTTGAATAATTGAACTGAATGTTCCGGTGTAATAAGTAGGAAAATGATGAATGGTTTTATTTTGAATTAATGTGTTTGGAATATGTAGATTATATTATTTGAAGGGAAAGCGGAAATCGTATACATATACGCGATAGCCATCGAATTAGTAGCGAACAGGCTGCGATCAAATCGAATTGGTATCGACCCCAAGCCTCAACTGGCCGGACAATCCGCGACGCTCGTTTACGTTTATAGGAATGTTACTGACATAAAACATCGACAGTATCATTTCGAAACAGCCAGTGAATGGACTGCGCACGAGTGCTCGACAATTCACACGCCTCGTCGATCCAACGACCCGCGAATCCCTTTGTCCCTGATTGATAGATGAAGGCAATGCAAATAGGGTCGATGCTAATGTTGTCGCTATGCACCACAGTGCACTTGAAAGTGCTATTTCAATTTCATACTGATGGGATCGCCGCTCGAACTGATCAGCCGATTATATGACCGTTCGCGCTGCGCTGGTCACAGTAAAAACGCGACTGATTTAGTGGACAACCAGCGATCGTTAATTGCAAACAATCACGATCTAATGGCGATTTATAACGAGAAAAACATGGAGATCCGACTCGAACGTAAATACTCCCGCGTTTGACGTGGCACCATCGGGAACGTCTGCGTCATATTCCAGGGATAAAACGCACGTTTCGAAATTTTTAGCCGGAAATTGTCTTGAATAAAACATTATCTCAGACGGAGTTCATTAAAGCATGCTTATTAAAATTTCGTACTCTTTCGTTCGCTTCTGTCATTAAAAAGTCAATTAAGGGACAAAGCTGATTATTAGACAGCGGAACTTCAAATTTTATCGAATCGATTTCCATCTAACTTTATCATTTCGATAACTGTGACATACACAATATAAAACCGGTCATTTGACCGGCAGTGGTAGCTTTGAACTAATTAAGCATTAAACTAATTTTGTAAACGAATTTTATAAATTTGTTACGCGGTTAATAAGTGACCGTGAAAATCGGCTTGGTCCGAAAGATGAGATGATCAAACCGTATCGCAATTTATGCATGATGCTTTCTGCATACGGGCGGTCTGTAGTATCGGAAGACCGCATGCTGCATTATGTTCTCTCATTGTGTCGTGTCACCCCTCGGCCGTGCTCTACGAATAATCCTCGACAACATAACCCCATTAATAATAGCCATAAATATTCATTCGTTCGTTGATTTACGAGTCGGCCGTAGGTACGCGTACGCGATAGCGAAACGTTTCCCCCAAAAAATTGCTAATTGACACCGACAACCATGTTCCTCCTATATTTCACAAGGAAACAGAAAAAAAGTGTTTGTACGCGATACCCGCCGCTTTATGCTCCCCCTATAATCGCTGGGCTGGAAATCATCGTGGAAGTTTCAGATTGAGGGAATCGAAAAAGAAACAGTGGAGTAAATGCTACAATCAGAACTTGCGTGACGTCACAAGACTATAGTGTAATCTAACTAGTATTTCGCCGAAAAACCGAAAATGAAAAAAGATCTTGGAATAAAATGAACGATTTGAATGAGTCAAATTTTATGATCGTGTGGTCATTTTTTACGAAATTATTACTGTTTACATATTGACAATTTTTCGAGAATCAAGTATTTAGTGTTGCTATTCTCTAATAGCTGTACTGTATTTGTTTAAAACAAATTAATAAATTACACATTTATTAGACTCTGTTCAAAATCATCATCACGTGTCTGAGACGATATTATAGGGCAAGGGGTTAACCTGCTAGCCGCAGGGTTTGTTTCTCTTGCAATTCACGCGCAAACTAACTTGTTCTTTGGTAGATTAGTATTACTAGAATAAACCATAATTCTAATATGCAAAAATTTTGGCCCCCCTCCTCGATTACGGAACTTGCGGTGTTGCAGTTCCGCCCCTGATCGACAAGCATCTACAATGCCTTCCGTTAAGGGTGTAATATTTTTTATTGCCAGATCGACAACTATTACCCAGGCTCACGTAAATACAACCGCAGACAGCAATTTTGATCACGAGCACATGAATTACAACCGGATATCAACATCGGCGATCCAGAAATCAAACATTGTAAAATACGACCGCAGCAATAACCGGCGGCAATCAGCGACTCGAAATTCCAGTTACAACATGGAAATCGCGGCGCGTCAAGTTAACAGGATTATTGTAATCGACATATTCGCGACACGATTACATATTTAAATATGTATATGCTGATCTCGTTTGTCGTCGAAGAACGAACGAATCGAGCCTGGGCGAGGCTAACGGCGCGGCGGCGCTTGGTAATCGCGGACAGCGAACAATCAGACCGATGAATTAATATACCGGTATATTATTCGCGATCGCGAAATAGAAATACTCGGTTAATTTGTAGCAATCAGCGAAATCGGAGTGACACTTTTGCGGCTGCATCCCCCCACCCCCGCTCTCTCCTCCCACCCACGGAATTTCGTGTATTTGCGTTGGCACCATCTATCAAACTCGAACAAAGCGGCTGGTGAATTGTTCGATCCAGGAAATTTTTGGACCGTGACTGGCCGGGACGGGGCTCGTTATTCTTCCTCTCGTGCCCACCACCTACCCCCGAAATCCTCACCCCCTCCCCGCGAAACACCCGACCTCACCACCCCCCACGAACCCCACGCGCGGCCAGCGTATTGTTATTAATGTCATTCGTGTGTTCGTTGCCCCGGCTCTATGTAAATTACCGCCATGGATCATCGTTATCCAAAAATCAGATAGTCGACTTCGATCCCATCTAATTGCAAACTAGCCGGCGAGGTTTAATCCGGTTCGTTGCTGCTTGCGATATGGAATCGAAATTCCGCGCGACCGCCATGAAGTATCGATGCTTAGGCTGGATATACAACCCCGTTTGTACGCGTTGGCTTTCCGGGGAAAAATAATTGTGCTGTTTCGACGATCTTTTGTTATATGATATTTTGTTTTTTTTTTTAATATTACGACTTTTTTAGAATATATTTTTTTGAAATCAAACGTCGTTAATTATATTGCAAACATGCTATTAAAGAATAAAAATTGATCGAACCAGAGCGCCGAAAACATTATTTGATTTCAACAATTTACGATCGATAATGTTTTTTTGACATTTTTTTGTGTGTTGCGACTATGTGTTTTCCATTTGACAAAAACAATTGTCTAAAATATAAAAAGTTGATCGTAACCTTTGGAACATTTTGATCGATTCACTAATGATAAAAATAATTTAAGTGATCGTGCGAAATGTATCATCCAAATTAAGTTAATTGCGTCGTTTGCGAATGTTCTAATATTTGTGGACAGCCGTGTACATATTCCGTCGGACGACAAAGCAAACAATAATCTCCGTTGATAATACTGCAAATCCCCTTTTGTCAAAACTAATTGAGGAACACGATTGTTCGCTGAATAGAATATTCGATCTTGATTCTAATATTGATCGTGTACCTTGTCAACGCGTTGAGTGATCATCTATGGCTAATGGGATCATAATTAATTTAGTCTCTCGCGCCGAATGACAGTGCTTGTACAGGATGTAAAAAAATTATGTCACGAATACCGTGGAGGGATTTTAGACACCGGGTCGCCACTCGAGTGCTAAGGGTTAATTGATTTCAATATTTTACGATCGATAAAAAAATTGAATATTTACATATTTATAGTAGGAAATTATAAATTTTTAAACATCTACCCACTCATTGTCCCAAATGATTTTCTAGCCGAAGTAAATTCTTTCTTCGAAAATAATAAACTAATATAGGAGTAAAACGATAAAATTTCGCGAATATTACTTTTTTCAGAACCAAGTGATAAGCGTGTCAAAATGATACGAGAAAAAGCACGAGATCTAACACAGTCCATAACAACGAATTATAATTAGTGCCATCATTTTAAACGCGAACGGAGCAGTCTCGCCGGTCGTATTAATTTCCGCAGGCGATCTTTGCACGTCCAACGGGCGGACGCGATCTAATTTCGCGCGCACGATCGCCGGGAAAATTTATCCGTGTGCGGCGAGAAATAAATTGCACGGTTGAAACGAACACAGACAATTTTTCCGAGATGGATGCGCGATGGAAACGAGCATGCACGGTGTTACGGTTATATGTGGCCCGGTATTAAAAGTGTCGGCTGCCTCGTGACGGGCCGTGAGGGGATATCTGCGCTGATGGGACGGGGGTTAAAAATGCCGAAACTAAGGCGGATCAGACAGAAGTCCATAACTCGAAAATGTAAAGCAACGTCGCAGCCGCGAACTTCCTCCGGGGGAGTACGTCACGTTCCGAGAATTGTCCCGCCAAGGTACCAAGAGTGGGGGTGAGTAGTGACGTCACTATCCGCACTGATCGCGATAGGACCAGTGTCGCCAGATTGAAGTAATCGAGGGGAATACAGGTACCTCTCTGACGACCACAATAAGTAATAAGAAACAAAAAGGAGCAAAAAAAAGTTTTTGTACGAAAATAGGATTGATTTATATAATATAGGAAATTATATAAAATATTAAATTTTATATAATAATTGCTGAAATTTTTAAGGGGAAAAATAGGAGAGTACGCGACGACCGTTTCGGCTTTAAAAATGATTCCAGCGTTGACAGCATTGTCGCATCAGTCGCTAAAAAATTTCCGGAGATATAGTCTTGATTTCGGGAGATACATCGAAATACTAAACCAGTCGCAAACGGGGACATCAAACGTGTCCGCGCTGCGCTGGCAGCCGTGCACACTGCTGCACACACATCGCCCGATTTATTGGATCGCAACGCATAAAAGGTCCTGTGATGTTCACACGTATGAATAGCGGCACTAATCTTCTTTATGTCAGAGTAATTTCTCACCCTTCCGTGTCCGTCGATATTTCCGCGTTTCCGGATTTATTTTCCGCTGATCGTCAAATGTTTTTTCAGTGGGAAAAGAGACAAAGTTTTCGGTCTGTACCACTTATCTACATTTGCCTCCTAGAAGTTAGCCCCCCGCTATTCGAATTACGTAATCTCAACAGTTGCGCTGAATCGTGCTAAGTTTTTGATATTATTGTGCTCGAATATTGAAACTGTAATATCAAAAATGCGGTAATAAATAGAGTAAAAGGATTTTTAGAGCAGCTCCCACTTTTAATTTTTTAAATTTAGTTATTACTTTAATTTTAGGCTGTCACAACTCAAATATGCAATTATATTATAACTGATACTATTTTAAACGTCATTTGCTCGCCCAAAACTATTATTTAGCATAACTTCTTTCCTTGTCAGTTTTTTGAAGTTAGCACAATGTTAGCACAATTCAGCACAACTGTTAGAATTACGTAATTCTAAAACTGGGATGCTAACTTCTAGGAGATGACGCATTGGCGAATTTCACTTCGTAACCTTTATTTAGATTTCCACTCGTTGCATTTATATATGCAGCATCTTATTAACCCTATAAGTGCCAAGTATTTTATTTTCCAAATAGTCACCTGGAGTCAGTTTTTAAAAACATTTGTGACAGTCAATTTTTGTCGACTTTGGCACTAGAAACAAACTTTTACTATCGAAAATTTCAATCATTGGCACTTATAGAAGTGAAATGAAGTATAGACCCAGTCGAGAAGAGGACATGAAAAGCCTATCGTTAGAGCAGAAACGGTTTTATACAGAAGAGACCGAGAATAGCAAATGCGTTGTAATACTTGGATCAATTGCTACTGGGGAATCATCATTAACACGAGAATTGATGGGAAATGAACCTGTTTAATGTAACTATAGACATACTATATCGTCGATGTCCTTACGTACAGAGTAGGTGCGTAACGTCATTGTTCGCCTAAGTGGATAGAAGATCATGACGCGAAGATCGTAACGGAAGACAGATAATCTGTGGCGCCCTTCGTTAACCCAGTACGTCGTAATAGGACGCTTCGAGTAATGAGACCCTAAGTACCGTTATTCGATAGTTCGGACGAACGTCGTTTGCCATAAGGGTTGTTAACATGCGGCGGCTCGCCATGCCGGTTTGATTATGGTTCTCCTATACAACAAGATGTCCGTTAATCAGACATCATTTACAATGTAGAAGCCAGTGTAGAACAAGTAATTTTATATACTTACGATCGTTACTGACAAGGCAGATTAGTCATTCAAAAATTACAAAAATACGAATTGCAATTTGTACAATTAAATTGTATAGCACATCTTTGTAAGAGAAAATGTTTCCGCGGAGCGAACAGGCCGATTACACTCGCTGAACTAGCAACACGAAGTAAACATTGAAAACATTCAGAGCATCTGTAGGTAAATAATTACCGCGAAATACGAGTAAACAAGCGCCGAGAAATTCCCCCGTGACTCATAAATAACATTATTAGAGCCTTGGACTGCTTCTCGTCTTATAACAATATTACGCACGCCGTTGGCATTGCATTTGCGTGTATTTTTCAGAGAAATTCGTACGATTAAAATCAGTTCTACGCACTAAAATGAAAACACTCTTAAAAACTTCTTAATTAACAATTAACTCTCTTAAAACTTCTTCAACATTTTTGTTGATAAATATCGAAATTATTGTAGATTTTATGTTCTTGAATCATTATAGATTAACCTACGTTTGACGAATAGAAAATATGCATTGAAACTGTGAAGTAGAATTGAATATCATAGAAATTTGTTTATTCACATGAATATCTTTTTGTTAAACAAATGTTGAACGTGAACAGCGTGAAAAGCTTTCCACGTCTACAGTGTCTTGGTTTTATCGTAAAGACCCATACTCATTTTTAATGATTCAATAATAATGTAGTTTTGCATTAACTATTTCTGTAACGGTAAAAATCCAAGTCGTCTCTAATAGCCTAAGCGAATAGCCTGTTATTGATTTAAAGACAACACCGCATACGCGCCGCGGCGAGACAAGTTATTCGAAATTAATTACATAGCCCGAGGTGGTTCTCCTTGCACCACTAATAGAGGAAAAGGAAGAGGATTGGCAATTTGACGTGATGAGAGCGGCAGGATTCGTTTCTCTCCCGCTTCCTTTGAAGAAGCACGCCGGACGAAGTCCTTTAACGGTCGCCCTAACAGGTGATTCTGCTTTCTCGAAGGATTCAATCTCTTTCAACCACGAACTCCACAGACCATACTAACGCTCATTTCCGTTGGATCCACTCCTCCTTTATGATCACCCTTTACGCCTCCTTCGCAGTTCCGTTCCCCCAACTTTTATTAATTATATAACAATAGACCCACCCGCGAGACTCAAACCAGCGTCGAGAGAACTGATATTTTTTTCTACGAAGAATACTCGAACAACTCGAAATTTTCCGTACAATTGTCCTTGATCTTGAAATTTAACGCGTTGACAGCCTTCGTTCTGCATTTTTCTGAATAAAATTATTAGCGGTTTAATGGACACGCTGTCTGGTGTGTACGAGAAATGAACCGATTTACGTTTAATCGTATCCCGCTGCGCTCAACGAAAATTTCGTGAGGGCTCGTTGTGGTTCTCGATGTTGGAGATGATGAGACCGTAAGTAAAACACTTGTTGTTAAGGTAACTTAAACGAGAACTCTTATTTATTTACCAATTATGTTCACGTGGTTTAACGTTGTTAAAACGAACTAATCGTACGGTGGTTGAGAAGTATCTGTCTATCGGCAAAAAATCTTGGAGGTTGTTAGGTGGGTTTTTTGGGGTTGAAAAGATGAGTGGTGAGAGACAGTAGTTGAAGAGAGGGAAAGGTGAAGGTGGATTATTTATTTGAAATTAATTAAATTTTTCTCCAGTTTGTTTTGTGTGGTCCCCTCACACTTATACCTTTGAAAACCCGACCCGGCCCGAACGGGGTGTCAGGTAGCCAAAATTTTCGAGTCCTCGCACACCTGTACCGCGCACGTTCTGCTCGACTATGATGCTGACGGTATCGCGAGGTTCGCGAAGCACTCTGTGTAACATAACGTCGCTAGTTTTCCTTAGCTGGTTCGGTGAAGGGTTGATGTGTTCGACGACAGGGGCAGGGCCGAATTCAAAGATGGCGAGCCTCCTCAGACGAGGCTTAGAGGAAATTTCCGGGTGAGAACCGAGGGTGCGCGGGGGCAGGAATCGGGGGAGTGAAAAAGAGTTGTCGGCGGTCGAAAGAGAAGATGCACGATGCCCTTGATGAGGGTGTGAATAAGTATGTCTCAAGTGGCTGGAGTGGTTGCGCTATCAGTCCGGCTTAGCACCATGGGCGAAAATTAATCTCGCGCGCGTGTATCAGCTTCGCGGCTGTGTATCTTCCACGCGTTTGTCTGCTGTGCGCACAGACGAGACGAGATATACATCGCGTCGCGTAAACGCTTTTCACGAAGCGGAAAACCACTGTCGTGCCACCAACGGAATTTTTAATTGTTCAACCTGCGATCGTGTCACGCTGATAAAACAATCACCATCTCCATTGGCATCCTTCAGATTATTATTAGGTGCATAATAATCTGTGTAATAATTAAATTTTCTTGGAAAAAATATTCAAAGCTTATATTTTTTAAATTGATTGAATAATATTGACAAAATTTTTATTTTCAACTGTTTAGCATTTTTTGTACACTGGACCCAGGAAAGCCGTAAGCGTATAAAGATTTGCTAATTATTAGACTACGAATCGTTATGCAAAATAAAAATATTCTGCATCGGATTGTAGGAAGCAGTGGTTGAACAAAAATTTATTTATTATTTTTTAGTTGACTTGTTCACAAATCCATTAAAATGCGCAGTCTACTAATTATTGAGACAGATAATTTAGTGATTGTAGGATATTCTGTGCGCGTTTGATTCGATTGAAATTTCTCAGTACTATTCGTGTTCTGATCCCCTTTTTATCACTTTAAAAAATTTAACTTACCACGCCCCGGCAAATGTAAAAAATTATATTCGTGAAAATGCGATTTTATGAACGCACAGAAATTTAATTCTTTAATTCTGCCTTTCCACCGTACTGATATTTTTCTACGTCAATGTGACACGATGGACAAATTAAATTGAGAGAATGTATTAAAATTCCATTTCAATGTTCGAGGCGCCATATATAGATTTGGAATTATCCGCGACATTTGAATGGTCGGGGACACGTTGAACTTCGTCAAATAATAATGATGAAATCCGACAACGGTGCTCCACATAAAGACCGTAAATCTCCTCGGCTTGCGACGTGCTCGAAATGAATTTTAGAGCTGGGTAAGGCACGAAACAGGCCGCTGCCTTAAATAAGGGGTAATTATTTCTCACTCGATACCACCGTCAAGCAGTACAAGCCCGTGATCTACAAGCCAGTGGACAGATCCGGGATCCCATTACACGGCAGTCCTCTAATTGTCCTCGCAATTCAAATGGACTGATGTACGTACCCTAAAATAGGAGTACGGGACGTGAAATTGATTAACTGGTTAGACAACCTACCACGCACCACCCTAAAACGTATGTAAAGCTGAGCGACACGACGACACGTCCAACGTTCTACACTGTTCCCACCGTTTCCGGTTTGCTTTTAACAGGGTTGCTACAGAAACCGCCTCCGGTCCTCGCGGAAAATTAGAAGCGGCCCGACCCCGGGAAAATTCGTTCGCCGATTCGGCTTGGTTCAAGAGAAATCGCGGCAGAGAAGAAACGAACCGCCTCGGAAATATGTGTCAACACGATTTCGCAAAATCGCGGCAAAGAGGCGGCTGAAATTGACATTTCAACGGGAATAATATTTTTCAATCAACCTCCGCAAGCGGTACTTTAATATTTATCGAATACAAACGTCGACGCTTTTCACAGCGAACCTGTCTGCGTTCTTTGAAATCGAATTGCACGAAAATCGGGGCTTTCATTCGATACAGAAATTCCCGGTTCGATTCCTATGTGCTGCGTGCGGCTTCGGCGCGCGAGCTGTTTCTGTGGACTTGGTTTTAGGCGCGCAGCGCGTGAGAGATTACTATCTAGGTAACTTGTGACTCTATGTCTATATGATAAAGCCGCGAGAACGGGTAGAGTATAGTGCTGGACAGTGTAGAGTCTAGAACAGCACAGCGAGTAGAGCGTACGAACCAGAGAAGAGTATGTATAATCCATAGTATGTGAACCGGACAAATTGTGAGAACACTGAGTGAAGCCACTGTATAACTTTAATTACAATCAAACCTCTCGTTGTAAAATACAATAGATTTTTGTCCCTTGTGAATAAATATTTGTATAAACTTCCGACGAATCATTTTTTCCCACGTTATTAGAAGATTTATGCGTCGGTTATTATAGAGTTTATTTTCACGGCGCGGAATACGTATCGCGTTCGCCGCACAAGCACGATACGCGGCTGGTACGGTTATAACTCCCGGATAATCTGATCGATTCGCCGGAGAATCCGTTAAACCGCCTTCTAATTCAAACTTCGATCAGCACATTTCAGGATTACGTTGGCCGACATTTTCGAAAATGATATATTCGCGGATTCGATTTGGGGGCGTCGGAGATTGCTCCCGATACCGAGACGTATATCCTTGAGGAGCCTCGTAAACGCGACATAAACGGAACAGAGAGCCCGCGTCAACATCACGCGGGGAGGAAAGTCAGGGGTCGTTGTTGATTTAGGACCTGTAGCCGACAAACCCCCGGGAAACTAGGCTAACCCTTACGAGACACGTGTTATAAGATCAATATTTTTTATTCCGATAGCCTGCAATGTTTTTCCAGCAGGTGTGCCCGGCCGACAGCTCTCCCGTGAAAAACGGGACGTCGAGCCGGGAATCCTGCTGAAGGAGCAGCCAGATTCGATGACAAGAACGTTGACGTGGATGCCAGTGATCTTTTTCCATTTATCTTCTATTCATGGAACCTCCGATGCTTTCGACTGTACGACCCTTCGACGAATCGATAAAACGTTTAAAGGGAACGCCGAAATAAACAGTTGTCCTTTGTTTTTCACTCTTCGGGGGACTCGAAACTTCATTTGAAAATTGATTACACAGGACCTTCGGGTGTGATACACTTTCAAGCAATGTAAGTAAATCACAGGGAATACTTACTGTATTTTCTTCAAAATTTTATCTAGATATCTAGATCTAGGTATCATGAAGTCTAGGTCTTCGGCAAATTATGGTGGTCAACATGGTGTGGACAAAATTTATGTTTTTGTTAGGTACACTATTCATTAGGAGCTGACCAGTCTTCGGAATTTTCTAATTTATGGAATCTGATTCTTGCATGGTTTCATTGCTAGAAAACTACCCTTATAAACTGTGAATCTGGGGGATGGATTGTTAGTTACATGAGAATGTGATTTGTTAGTAACAGCTGCCGTATTTGTTGTTATTTCAATGTTGTGATATCGTAAATAATTTTTTCCCTTTTTCGAAAACTGTTCCAGAAAATTTCGGGAACCGTGCAGCATAAAAAGTATTTGAAAAAATACTTTACGATATCACCACATGAACACTAGTTGTTAGTGTCCAGCACTAGTGTTCTGTGAAAAGTATCTGCTTCAAATCACATTCTACAATGTAACTAGCAATTCCCCGATTCACAAAACTTGCAAAGATTCGCTACCCTCGTAAATGTAGTTTTCTAGCAATGAAACAACACCAGAATCGTATTCTGTGTTGCGAGACATGCATGCCGATTCCAAATAGAATTGACATCTGTACGAAGAACTCCGAACGAACAAATAAAAGATCAGGGAAGAAGTTCGGATGTATGTATTCGGTGAATGTATTTTGCGAAAGACGCGGCTCACGGATGATTCAATAAAAAAAAAAAGAAGAAAGAAAGCCGAGGGCTGCATGGAAGGAAGCTGCTTCTTTGCATTTTTCAATTTCCATCCGAGGCTACTTTATCGCTGACTGCTGGAAGCTTCTTTATGGGGACAATCGTGGCGAAACATCTGCGGCTCAGGCCTGCACGGCAGAATACCAAGGATTTATACGGACCGTGCGATTTAATTCATCCCACGTTTAAGTAGCACGCGGAAATGGATGTCATTCTTGTCGATACGAGGTGCCGTTCTTGTCGATCAATAACGTTATTCCCGATGGAGGGTGGACGCGCGTTCAATTCGAGATAAAGCGCGCCACGGAACCTAACTCGAAATTGCTGCAATCGAAACCGCGCGGCTCGCCGCAGGTGATTGTCGATTTTCGCCACATCGGCAACTAATTTTTACCGAGGCGCGTCACCCGCAGCACGACCATCTCGACCGATACGGCTCAATAGGTAATTAATATCGTGAATCTAATTGAAAATTAATTTTGTCGAACAACAGACAGGTGCAATGGTAACTCACAGTTGACGCAATACGCAAAAGAGATAATTCTTCACTAACTTGCTGGTGTGAGTTGCTTTGCAGAAAGAATACTACTCAATTAATTTAGATTTTCTAAATTTTTTATTATACAAATATATAAACATATATAAAAATACAGGGTGAGTCTCCTAACATGACGATTTAAAATAACTCGTAGTTTATTCGGTTTACGAATAAATGTTTGAAACAAAAGTTGCATGATATCTAGGGGGACATAAAGTGCTCTAATCTGTTTTATATTCTATTTTATATTTTCTGTTTTCTTTCAACTCTCCGAAATTGAATTTCTGCTCCTCGTTTCGATATCAACCATTATATTCAAACAAAAATAAAAATATAAGGTAACTCCTACCGCGGTGCATGTGAAAAAAATATCGCTGTGACAGATAAGATATTCCGTTTCAATCGTGAAATCGAGAACGCGGTATGAAATAACAAAAATCAAATTGCACGATCTGTGTCAGCGGTATTAGTAATACGTGTGCCGCATCTGTACAACATTAAACCGGTGAATAGATCGTTGAATATTTCAGAAGACGGTCTTCGAGGATTTCTCGATGATTTCCAAGATCATTGTGTAGAAGAGCGATGTCAATCCACGAGCAATGAGTATCCAAGGGTCTCCAACGGACATCGAAGGAGCGTTAAAAATGTACGCTTACGCGGGAATCGTGGTACCAA
The DNA here is from genome assembly GCA_028454225.1 of Lasioglossum leucozonium. Taxonomy (NCBI): domain Eukaryota; kingdom Metazoa; phylum Arthropoda; class Insecta; order Hymenoptera; family Halictidae; genus Lasioglossum; species Lasioglossum leucozonium. The sequence goes on along the minus strand of CM052217.1, from coordinate 1,472,939 downwards.
AGTAAACATTAGGATGTGGCCTCCCCTCTCCCGGGAATCCTAGGCGTAACCGAACATCCCACCTGCTCGAATTAATTAATCCCCCGCTAAGAAGCTTCATTATCGCGGAACAATCGGCCCGTCTCAGACGTCTCGGCCAGAGATCCGCGATGCATTAAGCAATTTGGTTACTCTCGTCTCGGAGGAATCGCGGAACAAGTTCGTCGAGGAGCCCTTCGTGAAAGAGGGTCGAGCCCTTGGCGCTGCTTGGCTGGTGTGTGCGTTGTGCAACGGGAAGATTGTCAAAATTTCGCCCGGGTGACAGGTAGAAGACCGGGAGTTACGATAGAAAAGGATGCAAGCAGCCGGCGCGGCGGTGCTCTCGAGCTTCACCGAAGGCCTCGAAATCTTTACACCCTGGTACAGAGAGAGGGGTTCTACGGTTCGGGAGGTTTAAACCTGCTGCTGGCATTTAATGGCGTCTGTAAGTTATACCTCCGAGGGAATAAGGACGCCGGAGAAAGGGGAGAGGCGAGAGAGAAAGATAGGGGAAGAGAAAGAACCGGTGGATGGTTCGAGCACGTAACCCACGGACGCACGGTCGAGATCGAGGGAGAAGAGGGTCGAATGGATGCGAGTTGTAAAGATAGACGACAGGAATAAGGCGAAAGAAAGTGCCAGAGAGAGAGAGGGGGATGGGAGGGAGGGAGTGAGGAGCGCGGGTGGGGGAGGGTGAGCAAAACGGGGGCGTGGACGGTTCGCGGAGGAGAGAGGATCCTCGAAGGAAAAGACACAGTTGCCGGCTCCCACACAAATTACCTAAGAAAGCGCTTCTTCAAGTATCAGTTAGGGTTTAGTTCTCAATCTCTCGACTGCGCCGCCGCGGTCTTTTCCCGCGAGAAGGGGATAAATTTCGTAACCCGTCAGGTTAAATCTTCCGGTCGAACCGCAAGCCTCGGGGAGGTCTCCGCTGCGTTCTACCGCCGTTCCTTTTCTACCTCGGACGACGAATCGTGAGTTTCGTTAGAGCATACCTCTCTTCCTGTGATCGAATTACGGCCGATCGAGGGGTCCGATTTTTGCTCGCTTGCGTTCCACTCCCTTGTTAAGGCTCTTTTTCATGTTGCCAAATAAAACGCGGCTCGATGGACTATTGCTGCCCAGGATTTAGGCTACTCCAACGGTATTGACTTGTCTACCGTTCTCGATTTTTCTGTTTATTATTCTGATTCTTAAATGTTCCTTTATTGCAAAGAAATAATTAGTAAAACTCGGTGGAAATGAACAAATAATTGTTTATGTTATTAGGAAAATCTTCTGACATACTGTTCACTAGTTAACTGTGGCGACCTCTTTTCAGGTATCCACCTTTTTGGTCAAACACAGAGTAAGTGTTGTTGTTAAAATATTGGGAAATGTCAAAAAGACGGTTTTATTTTTTAAAAATTTTGTTACTAACATTTACTAACTGTTGTGTACTTTGCAAAACTCGATTAACCGAATAATACGCGAAACAAATTTATTGCCTGCGAGTATCCTTTCAATTTCCACATATCCTACATTAAAATGCTCCGTCGGGCGAGTTCTCGCGAAAATTGAAAAGTCACGAAGCCTACGCGAGACCGAGGCAACACGTATTATCGTCCGAAGTAATATCTAAAGCCGAGAATTCTTACAAAGATTACTTTCCTTTCACCGGATAGAATGGGAAATGGGATCCATATGCACTCGCGCGCAATAACGGTGCTCCGAGGAAACTTCTGAAAAGATGTCAAATCTTATCGTTGCTCCGCTACTACGTAACTTTTTCTCGTTCAATTCGCGTTCGCAGCCTCGCAATATCGACACCTGCATTCTTCCTCCGCCTTTCAATCCTTATAAAAAGACTCTACATACTGGTGTATTACCTTCGTCCAAAGGTGTGTCGCTCGTCCAATCCTCCGGCGGCTTGAGAGGATCTCCAGCGACACGTCCGGTCCAAATTTCAAGCTCCTTTCGCTGATCCAACTGCAGAAAGGGGGAAGGAGATAGATGTATGGATAGACGGACAGATGGATAGAGAGGGAGGGAGGGAGGGAGAAAGTCGCTGATCAGCAGGATAAAAGGCGCTCGTGTAAACAGAAAGAGAGTGCTTTTGTACCGGCAAATAAAAGCGCCTGCCGTTCTCCCTTTCGTTGGTCTCGAAGATACACGGGCATGGAGATTACCAGTTTTATTTCGATATAATACCGCGTATGAGGGTAATGCAAGTGTTCCGGCTACCAAAGGCAGCCGATTGTCCTTTTTGTGCATGACCAAGCACGCTTTGAACTTCTCCGTAAATACGCGACCCTGCAACTACCCTGCGATCCCGTAGTCCACACATTTCGCGGACGCTCGAAGGGTATCGAGGCATTCTGAATGACGACTCGTAAGCACCTGTATTTCAAACTTTTTTTTCTCCCACCGACAACTCGAATAATGAGAACCGGTTTAAACGGAGAAACGTTTAAACCGAGATTATATTGGAAACCACGACTACCGCTTCTTGACTTTGTTTATTATGTAGTGGATGTGCACTACTGTGCAAAAGAAAACAGCACCCGGTATAATTCTAAGTAGACAGCATGAATGGACAGTGAATTCTACAAAACAGTAAAAACATTAAAGGAATAAAAAAATTCTTTTATTGTACAATATCCAATCTATTAAAAATAAATTTCTATATCACTTCAGTTTGTTGCAAATCAGGTGGAAAATATCTATTTTCAATAAAGATCAGTTATTTACCTACGAAACAATCTTACAAGGCATAAAGGCGATGTTTCGACACTGTGAACATTACAGAGAGCGCAAGCCACACCCAAATTGGCCCCGAGTGGCTCCAGTCGGCCCGAATCTACCCACACGTGCTGCGAACGGGCCCGAATCGACCCGCAGTCACTCGGGATGGCGGCCCGTGCCGGTTCGAATCTCCCGAGCGAGAATGGGAAAATTCACCAGACTCGATAGTACGTAATAAAAGCAATAACTGGCTTGCTGGATCCCTCGAAAGGGTAGGGTTAGTCCCGAGCCAGCCAGGCCGATTCGCTGAATGTTCTCTGGGCTGTGCCGTTTGGTTTTATCGTTTCTCGTGCTTTAAGCTCATCTGGTAAGTGCTGGCTGACTCTCGCATGGGACGTCAAAAACGTCGATCGAGCCTTTCATTCGGTTCGATCAACGGAACCCCGGTACGAGGCAGCCAGCCGTCATCCTCCAGTTTACGACAAAAGGACGGAAAATGTCGGAAGGGAGGGGGCAGAGGACTCGACTTCCGGTCCCCTCTTTTCGGTTCCGTTCGGCAACCCTCCGCACCCGCGCCCGCACCCCGTCTGCCTTCTCCGCTGGCGCACGACGAAGCCCCTTTTGTTCACGAATTCCCTGATTTTCGAAACTTGCTGTTTAGCTGAAAACTGCTCGGAAACGAGTCACCAAACAATCTTGGATGCCGGGGCGTTTCCAGTTTCGTAGCGCAAACACGGCATTCGAGACACTCCGTACGGAAAATTCGAAATCTTCGCGCGACATGCGATTCGTTGAAACGCTATCCCCTCTTGATTAAAGATGCAATGCCAGGGGGCGAGGTGTTTAACTTTGAATACCCGACGCTAAATATTTGAACGGCTGCGGAACACCCGGGAGCCGTTCGATTCTTTGGCGATATTTTCATTGTGGTAAACGCACCAGTAGTCGACCAGTTGAAAGAAGTCTTTCGCGCGAACAATAATAACTACTCGAAGGAGGGTTAAAAAAATAATGTTGGGAATTATAATTAAACAAACAATAAAATAAATCAATTCCATAACATGTACAAATCTGAAACTGTGCATACCTTGCGAGTTATTCAGTCGTTCGTTGTTAGTATGCATTCTCCACATATAATTGTTTTAAAATTTAACTGACAGATATCGTGGCATCTGAGGTTTTGGAATTTCATTATTTTCTAAATACTGGTCAACTACTGGTACCTGTACCTTTTACCAGCTGTTCCATTAACGGAGACTTTAGAATTTTGGGGGTTATATAGAAAATTTTATTTAAATTTAAGATTAGTAATAATTTCTATAAAATAATCTAATTTAGGGGGTTAAAATAAAAATTAGGGGATTAAAGTTAGGGGGTTAATATAAATTTTATGCAAATTCGTCACAACGAAATTGGTAGAACCGGAGAGGGTCAGAAAATTCAAAAAGGAAGGTAAGAGAAGTACAGCGAATTTCAGTAGATATTCGTTAAAAGCTCGTCAGTAGCCAATCGAGCTCTCGGTCGCGGAATGAATGGGTTGAAGAGTACAAAGAAACTTTCGCGTTAAATTGATATCCTTCTAATCGACGGTATGAATTTAAATTTAAACACATAAGCCCGATACGGTGCAATAAAAGAAACAATTGGCCTCGGCGAAGAGAGCCGGTGCGGAGTGAAACGCTTCAGTCGGAACGATAACGTCGACAATTCTCGACGCAATTATTCGGTAAAAGAGGAAACGCGGTCGCGTCGATGAAATTATTAAAGCGCCCGCTGTCGGGCACGTCGTTAAAGCATCAATACGATAATTACCGGTTGCGAGGTGAACACGTGCTCGTCGAACATTTTTCCAAGTGGCCGGAAATCGCGGGAACGTGATCCTCCAGACACGCCCGACGGCCTTGCTCCGACATTGCACGTGTGCATGTGCGAAATAACGGGACAAGGCGGAACGAACGTGGAAAAAAGAGGCTCGAGGAGGAGAGGGTAACTGGAAAAAAAAGAAATAAAAACAAAATAAAAAGCCGCGTCATCGGCGCGTCTGCGGCGAAACCACGTACCAGCAAACACGTTAATCATTCTCGACGGGCTGCCGCGGCCGTACGAAAACCGGCGTGTCGTCGCATTAACGCCCGTAATTAAATTAAAAAATTTAAATAACCGACGTCCGTCGGACGAGGATCCGTTAACTCTGTCGCGAGCACCTTCCGCCGGCATTCAACCCCATCGGTCCTTCTGTTTTGCATTTTTTTCCCACTTCGGTTGAAAGGCAACCCCAACTGGGCGACCGGGCTCGTCAGGAGAGAGAGAAGGGACGCGGGTAATCATTTCGACGGCGTTTGCTGAACCGACGCGACGGGACCAGTGCAAAAGGGTAATGCACTTCACAGAGAGCCAAAAGAGAAAAAGAGAGAGAGAGAGAGAGAGAGAGAGAGAAAGAGGCCCGATATAAGGAGTTCCTTCGTGTTCTTCAAAGTAATGAAGCAGATATGCAAAACTACTTAGGACGTCTCGTTTGGCCCGACTCTTCCTCTTATTTCCACGGTCCATCCTACTGTTTCCCCCTCTCCCCCCGCCGTTACTCTTCGTTCCGTCCTCCTTGTCTCCTCCTCTCCGGTTCTCCATCGTTCTCTCTCCTTCTCGGCCTCCTCTCTCCTCTCCCGTTCCTTCCTGCCGGTACAAAACGAGCCCGGGACCCGACCTTTCGTTTCATCGCCCGGTCGGAATAGAATAAAAGAGGCGTAATGCCTCGCTATTTGCATATTAAATTTGCCCCTTCATCCGCACCGCTCTATTCAAATGATTATTCTTCATCGTTCGCTTTCGGCTGAAGAGCGCGGACGAGGCTGCGAAAAGTGCGAGCAACGATGCTCCTCCGGACAGCTCCGGCAAGAATGTTTCAATCCGACGCGCCCCGGCGCCTCACCCCTTTCGCCGAGTAATTGCGCGGAAAAGCAAAATTTCACGTCCGATTTACGGCGAAAATTCACATTCAACCTCCGCGCGCAGTATCCACTCGGATCTTGTTCGTTATCTGTGCGTGCCGCGATTTAGTTAGCCGTCGCCTCGCCGCCTCCCAGTTAGCGCGATCTTCGCACGCTTTTCTAGCTCTTTCCCATGGCTATTTTCATGGGACAGAGGTCAATCAAGGTATTCCTTCGCACCTCCTAATATGGTCACAATTTTATGCTGGAAATTATATTTTCGCAACTATTTCTAAACTATTTTTTAAACACAAAAGTGAAAGGGCATTGAACCCTTCTGCTCGATAATTCCATAGGACGAATATCAGAAATGTCCTTGTGGATCTTAACGAGTAGGCAGGTTCAATGTCGCGCAACGTTTGTTAATCCTATTCATCAATTTGTTAAACATTTTCACCTCGCTTAGGGGCACAAATGAACACCAAGGTAAGCTTGCATTCGTCACGTGATACGTGACTGTCGCGCTCCTCTGTCACGTTCGCGGCGTACACCTTTGTTGGTCGAGTTGCTGCATTTTAGGCGGATCTTTAATTGTTGATTAACCAAGCTGAAAAATCGCAGTTTTGTTATTCTTCATTTTTGGTTTTTTTTACCGTGTTTTTCACATTCAAGCTCAATTTTGCAGGGGTTATGTCATTGTCGACTCGCGCTATGGAGTCCGCGACATTTTGTGACAACCTGTACATAGAACTAAAACAAACTAATGATCCTGAAATTACTTTTATTTACACCATCGCGAATTGCTCGGTAAACAAACCGACCTTGTCCTTCGCTTGCCGTCGAAGATGAAAACGGTTATTTAATCAGACGGTGGTTGGCACTCGACGCGGCGGCTCGGCGCGGCGTTTCGCGATGATTTTCTGAATTTCATTATGGCGTCGACGCGACGGCAGTTTTATTAGGTCGCCATGGTAACTACGCGCAATCGGTGTAACACACCGCAGCCCTATCTTCCCCGGTTTTTCTAGCCACTTCGAGGAGGTAAAGGGCTTTTGACAACAAGCACCTCGACGACGTCGCCGCGCCACCGACGTCGACAACGACGACGACGATAGTAGAGAAAGGACTGTAACTTTATCGCGTGATCTTCTCATATTACGCGACGGCACGGAGACTGAAATGCTTTAACATCGCCGGCGCAAAGTTTTCCCTCCTTTCTCTCCCGTTTTCTCGCGTTCCTTGACGCTGTTACCAACTCGCTCGTGCTTGCTAAGACGCGTGCACCGTTACGACGAGACTGTAGTGGTGTTCGAACACGTCGACGACGTACACTCGGCTAAAACGCGAACTATATGAGAAACACTTCGTTAATAACACACAGAGAGTGTCTCCAGTTCATTCTCCCGACGCACGGAGAGAATTTGATTTCTTTTCGGCTGGGGCTCGGTGTCGCTTCTACCGACTGCGTTCGTTATTGATCGTGAAACTGTTTATGGAATGTTAGGATCTTGGCAATGTTGCTCGCTGGTGAATTAAGGTGAACGTAGTAGTTGATCAGTTAAGAGAAGTCTTCTAGGCGAACAGTAATAATAAGTTGCTCTGTCATTAAGGGGGCAGCACTGTGTAAAATGAAATTTTTTAGCATTTTTTTTTGCTTAAATCATTAAATTAAATTAAAATTTCGCACGCCGTGCAACGTAGCTCGTAAACTAATTACTCGATCTTTATGAAACTTGATATATACATATATTCTATAAACAATTGGCCTCAGCATGACGAGCTCCAATTTTTTTATTTTTTAGTTAAACTATTGTTATTAATAATTGTTTATATCAGAAAATCCGTTTTCTTCTTCAAAACGTGGATGCCATTTTCGAGCCGTCATTCCACCATTACTATTAACAATTAAACTTTAAAAAAAGTATTTTTTGTTACATTATAACAACAATAAATGATGCCTGAAATTTTAAATCAATCTATGCAGTACATTTTTTTTTTAAATTCTTGAAAAACAGACCATTTACACAGGGCACCCCCCTTAAAGTTGACCCCTCTTTTTGACATCTATAAAACAATATTAAAGAAATTTTATAGAAAGCGTCTAGATCCTAAACGAGCGTAAATGAGTTAATGCGCAGGTTCGGGCGGAAGAGTGACGGCGAACTAAGGAACTGAGGGATTTGTCGGAGGCAGAAGTCTCAGGAACGGTAATGAATGAACCACAAAGTTGTTTACGTCGGAGATTTACATGGGTTATTTAATAACACGCGGACGTATGTAAATATGACGCGTATAACGGGGCCAACGACTGGAGATTAACTGTATATTACGTCTGACTCGCGCGGTCTAATACTACTATCGTTAACCTATATTCCCCCGCGGCCTTTGTTGGTAAATCGCCACTTTCATAGGGGAGTAACAGCGATTTGCATAAATCACCCGCACTTTATATTGAGTTCTGGCGGAACAAGTTGGCCCGCGCCGCGTCCGCGTTAAGCGACAATTTGTTTGCGTCGCGTCGCACCGCGCCGCGCGTCGTTGCGAAAATTTCTTGCAACTTCGAAATTTCGTGAATCATTCCAATTACACATTTTTTCCTCGCAAATAGTTCACTTTTCTCTTAAACTTGTCTTCAAATTTGAAAGAAAATTGTCCATGGAAATAAGATTTTCTGTTCTTCGTGCGAAGAAAATTATCTAAATATATCCTTTATCTGTCATGACATAACAAATGTTCTTAATGCAATATAAATAGTATCACAAAGTGAATTCTTTGCAAATGTTATTTTTTCCGGAGTGTTCACTTTAATTTTCAAAGATCAAGGTCACTTGAAAGTCACGTTATTATACATCTCCGAATTTATTGTTTGTTCAGCTACACGAAACAATAAAAGAAAAAAATAGTTCTGTATCAAAAAACATCGATGACCTTGACAACTCCGAAAAAAATTACTTTGGGGAAAAACATGTCAGATATTACTCCATTGACACCTGAATTGACATTCTGAATGACTTTTTTTCAGGGAATATCGGTAATACGACTGGTATAAAATTGCATCAGCTGGTTTGAAATTGCATCGAATTAATCGATGAAACAGATATCAATAATGTTCGCAGGGAATGAATTTTAACCCAGATTGCCTTCGAAACGGAACAAGCATGTACCGCTTTATTTGCAGAGCACCGACGGGCATCGCGTTAATACTGATTAAGCTATGAATCGCGGCAAAGCAAGCTTAAATTGTCTGCCGCGGGAAACATAGCACGCGTGTCTGCGCGATCTTCGCGCTGGTTATAACGTGCTCGCGCAAAATACAGCGACACAGAATTAATCAAACGACCGTGATTCTCGAATTGTCCGAGCCGAAGTTAATGTTTTATCGTCGACCAGGTTTTTGTAGATTGAAATAATAACTAACGTTTCCGAGCGTATTTCGGGGTCTGATGGCGGCCCGACAAGAAACATCGATATAAATTTCGGAAGCGTGCGCAACGACCGCGTCCTCGTAATCCTGCCGCACGATCCTGGCAATGGCTTCTCCTTAGCGTGGACAACGAAAACCTGCTGGTTTCCGAGACGGCTACCACTGCGACACTGTAACCTATGAAATGTAACAATCCGGTATTAAATTTCCTGGGATTCCATTTGTCAGTGGACGCGCCACTCGCCGAGGGAAACGAACTGTTACCTCGCGATAATTATCAATATTTCAACAAAGTTCGAAGGAATTCTACTGTTAAAAACAAAAATGAGTGCAAACATTAGGTGACACACCCTGTATACTCAAAATACGATGTTCGTCAAGAAATGATATATATCTGAGAGCAACGTAAAATGTCGCAAGATTGAAATCGGTCCGATGAATCACTGAGCATACCCAAAAGGATTACCCGGGATTTATTCGAAATATACGAACTTTGAAACCGCGTGTATCGCGATTGGAATACCGCCAAATTGTATTCGCGTCACCCTCAGGAAATTGTTATAGCCCCCCTGAATGCCAAACACCCCGACCGATCACTCTGTACGCTAATTGAATATACGTGTTACACCTGTGTTGCTCGGCTGTAAAAAGCGTTGTTCACGATGGAAATGCAGCCGCCTTTGTTTCCGCGAGAGTGGACGCGATTTTTCGTTTCTCCTCCGTTGTTATTTCGATCATCGAATACTTTTCACGTTTTCTCAGTGGGCAATCCAATTCTGCCTGGAACCAGATCGATTGATCGAACTCGAGCGCCGAAAACATTATTTGATTTCAACAATTTACGATCGACAAAAATAAATTGAATATCTGCCTGGAAGGTTCGTGTCGATTTTGAAAACTACCACAGCGAAGACTACCATTAAACGCAGGAAACAAAGTCATAGAATTTCGAAGCAATTCGTTGTTGAAGCCCGATTGGCTCACTGGATCCGACGTCCCTTTTCGAAAAGGTAGAGGAAGCGACGCGGACATTAATTAGAGCCTCAAAGCAGGGAATCGTATCTCAATCTTCGATCTTGGCAGCGCGCACGTTAACGCGAAGGCTGGGGAACACGGAGAGAAAGAGGGACAGATAGGGCGAGAGCAGGGTGGAAGAGGGGAGGGGGAGGGGGATAAGAAAAGAGAGCAAAGGTCCAGCGAACAAATCGCAATACGAGCCGCACGCGTCTCTTGTCCCTTGGATAAAATCTGACCGGTCCCGGCAGGCTGCTGGTTTTCCGGGGAGTCCAACACATCGATCACGTGCACGCCTAATAGCAGCACGTGTTGGTGATTACGCTCGAGGGACTGTGGCTAGATCGGGTCTAGGTAATTGCCTGAGCATCGAGCTCCCACCAACCGGTCTCCGATCTCCATCCACCGTTCCCGGCAAACCCCCGTACACACCAGGAACCCCGCGTGTACGACCATCGATGGTATAGGTCCGCTACGTACGCGATTGATTGGTTAACATGTCTGGCTGGCCTCCAGTCTGGCCTTGATTATCTATCTCTCCACCCTGTCTGCAGGTTACTCACCTCAGTCCACTTTCTCTTACCCCTTCGCTCGTTCCTGCCACTCTCCCACTTCCTCCTCTCCCGGGTACTCCCCTCTACCCCGCTCCACACATCGTATCATTCAAATTGCAGTATTAAACCCCGCCGTTCACCCCCGTTGCACCCCCTTGCCAAAAACTGCCCCGATGAAAATCCTTTCACCGCCGCATCGCGTAATTGAACTAGTTTGGCATGATGAATTCTTCATGGGATTCGAGAGCACCCCGATATCGCCCTCTCCTTCGGATCTATTTACCAAAATTTTCTCATCATTCTCTGCGCTCGCCGGTTTCCACGGTGGATTAACCCCTCAACCCCTGACGGTGCCATTTATTTCGGTGGTAATAAACGACATTCGCGAAAACGCAGCCACTCTGATTTCGATGACAGTGTGGAAATGATCGGAGACGGTATATAGTACAACTACACTTTATTTGTCCAACTATAAAACGTGAAAAACGGAGGTATAAGATTTTACAATAGATCGCGCGAATGTTCCGAAAATCTTACGAATGCTCGGTAAACTGTGTCGCGTTGACAGTTGCGTGGTATTATATTTTCGCTTGCGGTGTAGCGGGGAGAGACGTGGGACCTTTGTTTACGCGGCTTGGGTTCGATAACCTGTCGACTTTTATTCGCATTGCGTTTATGTTTTGGGCTAGCAGCTGACCCGGTGACAAGGAGAAAGACGCGGTGTGTTCTCCTTCTTGCCGGCTGCTGAGGAAAAAACGCTGGCTTTTTTTCCGCCGCTGTTTAGCTGCTACAACGGTTTAGCAGCTACGAAGAGACGATCTGAGTAGTGTCGCGATTATTTTGGAAGGTTAAACAAATAGATATGATCCAAGATGTGTGGTGTGTGGTGTCGTTTCAATCAGAAAAATACCACAAATCTGTTGGCAAACGTTTCACAAGCATCGCAATCAAGAAAAATCATCTAACGATAATGTACGAATGTTTGTCCACCGGATCCCCATTTTTCCCGGGTCGAGTGTTTCCGGCAGGACCGGCCGCCACAGAGAATTCTTGAGTTTCCTTGCGTAAGCTCATCAAAAAGCGCGGGGGTCTGCGCGCCTAGCCCCGGGTGCGTTTGACTAAAAAAACAAAAAAAAGAAGGAGGAGGACGAAGGAAAAGCGTCACGGCAGCGAACTGAAAACGGCACGCAAGTAGGGTGGAGAGGGGGGGAGTGCGTCACCGGGTGTCTTTCACAAAAGAAAGAGGCGCGACACCCGGTGGCTCGCCCCCCTTCCCGAGACGCGTTTTATTTTCGGGCGCGCAAAGGGAAGCATTTTTCCACGCAGCCTGAACACGTCGCCGGGGGTGAATGGGTGTAGGTGTCTATTAAAGCACAAGAGTGACATAATACTCGCCACTTAAAAAGGGTTGCCGTGTGACCAGACAGCGAGAGGGGTGTCTGGTGTCTCAAGAGCCCCACTCTAGGGTGTAGGTACCATCCGCAAGCCGGGGATCTTCCCTTACGCGTTGCGCTAAGACAAATGCGTGCTCTTAAGCGTACCCCATGCGTTGAAACGCGCTCCCTCTAACCACATGCGCGGACTATCAAGCATGCGTGTGCACCTGATTCAATGCCCAGGGACACGCCGGGGAATCGATTGCGGATTCAGGTAATCGAATAACTTCGCTTAACCCTTTCGATGCGAATATCGCGTACGGGGTGTCTCGTAACCGGTAATGCGAAACGATGCGCGGCGATTCTGCGGCCAAGAACCTGTCGAAAATCCAACATCAAAGCTCCGAGAGCTCCGGCCCCTCCACGAAAATGTTCTGCCGAAGAAATGAGCAAGCTTTTTAGCTCCCAATTAACGATCTATGAAGATCTCGACGCGACTCGAGATTCGTGGCCGATCAATAGACTGTAGATAGAATCTGCGCACGATTTTTGTTTATTTCAAATTTACAAATGCTACCGCCACTGAAAAGAAGATTTCAATTAATTTGATTTCACTTAATTTTTAATAATATTTCATTTAATTCCACTTTCTTAACCAGTTAAGTGCGGAATTTAGTTGTAAAAATCCCTCACAGAGTGCGGAATTAAAATTTATAATTTTATTATAATTTAAAATATTAGTAATTCACTGGTGAAAAAGTAACCGAAAAGAATCGCAATAGAGATTTGGCCCGACGTGTGTACACGTCGAACGCGCTTAACTGGTTAAAATTTGCTCACGAAAATTGAAAATTGCATAATTGCTGTCTGCTGATCAATTCCTGACCGTGTCAGTATAAAAATTCGATTCACAGTAATCACGGCCAAGGACGTTAAAGGATTTAATCACCTTTCTCTGGCGGATTGCTTCATAGTTGATTGGCCCCGGGTAAAATATACATAGGCGGCCGCGTGAAAGTAAGCAGAATTATAGCTGTTCGGATGCAGAATATCCGGTGGATCCGCACCTGTACGATGAAATTTAACCGGCTTCCGGTTGTTCCGCGTTCTCTCGAGACGTTTCATTTCACGGATGAAAAGCACCCGCGGATTACCTTTACAAAATACACGGGGGATCCCGTGTTCTCGCGGAGGCGGCTTGATCCCTCGACCAGAAACGCGGAATACAATTTTATACCTCGGTTTTTGTAGGAAGAGCGCCGGCGGTAACCCCTTTTGCCAGACGGAGCCGCGGAGACACGGGAAGAAAAGAAAGGGAGAAGTGAAAAAAAAAGAAGAAAGAAAAATAAAAAGGTAGGGAGAGAGAATGTCTGCCTCCTTTCTCTGATGCGTGACCCAACCCCGAAGCCTAACCAACCCCGCGCGCGTAGGTTAGGCCACCTCCGAGGGTGTAAATGTACTGCCGGTTATATTCATAAATACAGGGTGTCCCGCCACATATCTGACTAAATTCTCTAACATATTTAACAGGCTGCTGCGCGCCGGAATGTTATGCGCAAGGTGTTCCAGCAGGCTGTTTTCCATGAAGAAGTACCTAAAAAATTTAGAACATCACTCTTCCAACTGGAAATACTTGGTCGTAAAGCTCGGCGAGAGCAAATATGTTTTTCGCATAGCTCGCCAGTGGTTCTTTCCTGCACCGAGTTCAACGTTTGTTTGTTCTGTTGCGGAAATGTTTTACTACGAGTAGACAGCGGATCCTCGTGCAAAATAAAAATTTGATACCTCAATTCCAACAAACTCGAGTGAAATAGAAATTTGTTTAACAGGTTGGAAATAACGTACTGGTATTTCTAAATTCTTCTAATCATTTTTACTGCATAATTACCAACACGGTTTATTATTTTACTGTGACTTAACGCGTCCGTTGTCGTGTCGATTACATACGAGTGTTTGTTAAATCGAGTTTTATTAACACTACTAAAATTATTTTTCTAGCCATTGGCAACTGGTAATTTTCAAATGTTAATCGCGATGCACAGAAGACAAGATAATGCAGAGATTCATTGTACGCTGGTGGAATTAATTCTGCACACTTTGAATAAAAATATTCTTTCTTTCAAAATGTATATTCTGCTATGCTGAACTGATACTGTAATATTTTTATTGTTAAAATTAATTTTATCGTATAAAATTTTTTTAATCTATAAAATATTATTTTCACATGGTTTGTAAAAAATCTAAACTGTGTTGTTATTTATATTTTTGTGCCTGGCAACACGAAACGTTGTGTGATGTGAATATACATATAAAATATTAATCAAAAACAAAGGATATTCAACGAAATATTAATTTTTTTGTACCTCCTTTTTTTGTACCCCCAAAGTATGGCTGTGAACGGCGTTTTCACTGATTTTTTCATATAAGCGACATCCCAAAATTATGAAACAGTGTATTAAATAATTTGAATAAATGCGAAATTTAAGTAAAAATTGAAAAGTGTGCAGAATTAATTCCACCAGTGTATACGTTGCACAGGTAAATGTTTCTAAGTATTTTCAAGACACCCTGTACATGAAAGAGCAGACAGGAAGGGCGCTCGCGATGAAGGGAGAAGCGAAAGGGCGAGCCAGAAATTCCACCGAATTTAAACCTCCAGACATCCATCACTAGACGTGACAGCCAAACCCTTCCGATGTCGAAGTACTGGACTGTACTGAGTTTTTCAAAGCTACAAGTCCGTGTTTTATTGGCAGCTTCGCGATCTGTCATTTCAGACTGCAAAGAAATTGTGTGTCATTGTCAGACGTGATCGCTGGCGAATGAATGAAATATAAAACATTCCGTGATCTGAAAAAGCAATATTGCTTCTCCCGGTTTACTCGTACGCGGTCGTCTTTATCGATAAACTGTATATTAATGAACTATATGTTAGTCGTTAATTCAATTAGAAACAGAACATCTAAACAGCATCTTTAAGCTTGAAGACAGAAGAAAATATTAGAGAGAAAGGTTGTACTGTTGAAGGAGGCAAATATGTTGATACAAAAACAATGTTCTGATGTCGTTTTCAAGGTGTTTTCAAGGTCATTTTTAAATGGCACCATACATTTTTAACTTCACTCGGTTGTAGCTGATGTCAAGACGAGTTCAATGACGTACACCTCCCAATGACCGTGATAACTTCAAAATGTGCGATCATTTTATTCGAATTAAATTTCGAACACTTCAGTTCCGAAGTTCTCGACAAATTCAATCGATTTTACGTTCGTATTGGTCGTTCCCGGCCAAACTGAAATGGATAGGACCGAGGTCAAGTTCTTGACTCGCTCATAATGAGATCTGAAATGCGTGCCCTGCTCCAGCACAGCCCAATTTAGCGAACCACAAAATTTTCTCTACAGTTTAGCGAAAAATTTCGCGAGTCGCGGGTGAACGCGGTTCCCTCGCGCGCCCACGACGCTCTTCCCTCGACGGGATTATTATCCGCTGGTTAACAATACGAAATTATAATGAACGCGGAAAAAATGCACTTTTCCTTCCATTGTGGCGGCCGTGTAACTGAAGACGGTAGACCGCGGAATATGCATCCACCTATTCAGTATTGTTCGCCGGCAACTGGAGCGCACAACAGGTTCTCGTTGTCGATGTAAATTTTTGATACGGCTCTGCTCGCGTGTATCGTGCATCGGCCAGTTTAATTAGAAGTGCGCTATTATTTCCCTGCTCGCGCCGTCGCGGCTCGCGCAGCGTTAAACGTTTTCGCCGCGACGCGTTCAAGTCCTTTCAATCATTCATTTCCTTTTCTGATCCGCGACGATATGACCGCGTTGGTTGCATACTCTTTCTCTCTCTCTCTCTCTCTTCGTAATGTGAGAAATTTCAGCCTGGCAACGTTACGAATTTCGACGTGAAAGCGGAGCAACGTTGAAAACAGAAAGAATGCAGATGCGGGGGCTGCAAAGAGTATACATACCGGCAACAGCTCGAAAATAGTTTCTCGCTTTCAACCAGCAGCCACCCATACATGTAAACCGAACTCTAACTACTCGTGAAAACGATCGGGGCTCCTACCTGTCGCCAAAATATTTTTCAACCAGCCCGACTATGCTCAACTGTCGGTCAAGTGGGTGCTTTAGCTTGCGGATCTATTCGCCGAATTCGTTAGAGGTCATTTTGCACTCGTCGCTGGAACCTTTAATTGAAATTTGGATCAGCATGAATATTTCGAAAGCTCTTGTAGTTTTCTAAGTTTTGCTATCGTAACATTAATTTTTATAAATATTAATGGTAAATTACTAGTTCGATCATTTGTTAAGTGATTTGCTGGTGATTCAAATTTCTTCTAATATTCTTTTTCTGTTCTAAATTGCACCTACCTTGTAAGGGTGATCTAAATATATGTAAAAATTAAAATTCTTACAGGTGGATTCCTTGAACAGTATTTTAAGAGACGGAATTTTAATGAAACAGCCACGCATCCATCAAAACTAAAATATGCATATAGAAGCTTTTCCGAAAATCTAGAAAAATGTAGCACGTAGTATATTTTGTTCTGTTCATCCTCGATGCATTCACGTTCGTGACGCTGTGTAAATTTCCTATAGAATATATAAATATTTACTATAGATCGTCCATCAACTACCATTTTTCAACCAGTGCTACAGTGCGTTCTTCTATAAATATTTACGAAAATACTTTGCATAGATCTGTCGGATCGCCTGCGATCTTGACACGGTTAAATAATTGTCCACCTTGAATTGTTAATCCGCTGACACTATAATATCGAAGCAACCTCGTGACGAACATTTCAAACAGAATCGAATTAAATAAAATTCTATTTTGCTTGGATATTAAGAACTAGGCGGGAGTTTTAATCACTGTAAACATAAAATTTTATTGTTCATATGATTTCCAAAAGAAGAACATGTCTTTTCTGACATTAAATGCAATTTAGATAATTATCGATGAATTACTGTAATCAGTTTGGAAAATTACAATTTTCTCAGAGAACTGTACGCGCGGGTGCATGCTTTAATGTTTGGGTAGGGATCACGTGTGCACTCTTGTTCGGTGAAAATCTGAATTCGCGATTTTTGCGAATAACAATTCCCCGCGTGATTCGTGGCCCGCGACAAGCAAATTATTTACGTCCGCGCAGGTGGCTGTAATCCGACGGTGATCCAGAAATTTGTCGACCATTAAATAACGTATTCATATCACGCGTGCCTTCGGCCCAGCCGCGATACACGAAGTTCGGTCATGATGTTCGGTGTGTTTGCCAAGTATTCATAGAATTCGAGTTTAAGCTCGCGGATGGATAGGCATAAAAAATATTTACGGAACGTGTTAAAAAAATATAGAATATTTCTCTCGCGCGGAGCACGCTTGTTTTCCGCGTCCGGCTGAATATTCCACGCCGCGTTTCCAACGGCGCCCCGATCTGCGATCGTAAAAATACATCGCGATAACTGCGCCGTTCGATAACGGTCGCGAATGTTTACCGACCTCTCATAACCAAACTTTTCAGGGCCCCCTCCCCCATCGTCCACCATGACTCGGCAATGAAAACTAACCCCAAGAAATTTCGACGTCTACAAATTACAAAGTAAATGGGACCCCGTACGCCGAAAATGTGACTCGACCACCGATGGAAACCGCCGACGTATCACACACCTGACCATCACACACCCATGTGCACCGCAAATTTCATCTCATCCGATCAGTAAATTGTTCGTACGATTATGCTTTCTATTTTCTACGCGAGGCTTCCGGTTCCAGCAAACTCCAGGAATTACGCAACTAGCATTGTAAACGTGCACATGTAATAATATACAGAACAATGTTTAATATTAATAATTAACCCGTCTCGTCCGGTTAGCAAATTGTTCGTACGCTTGTGTGTATTTCTCTTATTCTCTACGCTTGGTCTCTGGATGTCGCTACAAAACATCGAAAAATTAATTAATTTGACAGGAACGAACATGTTTCTTTACTAATTTCATGTAAATTTGTTAACGTCCTATTGCAATTGTGCAAAACAGAACGAAACATTTTCATTAGCGAGCAATAAGCTTTCCTTTCATCGTAAAAAAGCCTTCCTTTTGCGAAACAGAATTTAGCTCCTATAAATGAGGCCGAAAAATTAATAACGCGTGTGTCCAAACACTTTCACGACAGGTGGATAAATTATTTTCTGATCTCGAACCTGAAATGTTCTCCTATTACCGCGATACTCGAAGCAATTCAATTCATACACGTTTTGCAGCAGGGAATAGAATGCTTTCGATGATGATACGACTGACCACACGAATTATTTCCAGATTATGGTAGTCGCTATTTCCAGCGCGAGTAGAACCGGACACCTTCATCCGCACAGAGAGGCTTAACTGATTCAGGCTGGCGTTCGTTCGGCACGACGTCCTTAATTAATTTATTTCAGAGACTATTGGCCATTCCCGTCGAACATTTACCGTACTCGATAATACCGGGTAATGCTCTATGATCTTCCAGGCGTTCGGTAATCGCACACTCGCCGGAGATAAACGTGCATATTTGCTCGACGCAGGAGCCGATCGATGGATTTCAACGAGAACGTTTGCACCGGGCAATGTGGACAGACGGAGGTACCGTGGTCCGCGGCGAACGGCTTACAAAAAAATTGTTGTCGCCCGATCGAGGAGAAAAACGGCTCGAGGATGTCGAGCGATTCGCTGGAGAGCGCTAACTCGCGGGATTTCGCGGGGAATCGGCCGCGCGACCCGGAATATCAAAAGGCGGCCCGGCAAAGTGAGAATTACACGGAAATGTGCGAGCACGAAAGGGGAGGAGGCAACGACTGCGAGGGAACCGAGCTGAATTTCAACGACGAGAACGTTTGGCCGAGCTGGAGCTGCGATCCTTGCTGCGACAACTTCGGCAACGGCTACGGCGCGGCTCTGTTCGAAGCAAATCGGAATCATAACGTCTGCGCGAATTGCAAAGCCGGGGCCGACCCGAGCCCGCAGCGTGCCGGCTGTGAAAAGAAATGCGACGAGAACGCGAAGCACAACGTCTCGTTCAAACGGTGCTGCGAAAGGTGAATATCCCGCTGATACGCTCCAGGCAGAGATTCAATTTGGCTCTTAAATTTATTCTCTAGAGGTGTGCGAAAACCCGAAAACGTCGGGTACCCGACGCGATGCTCGGGACCGGTCGACACGGCTCGACACGAGTCGGGTTCTCGAAAATTTCGGGATTCGAGAATATGCTCGGGAATTCCTAATATTCTCGCGCAGGTAACACGAAGACGTATTAAAGACGTCTGCTGTTGGACATTCAAGACGTATTAAACACGTCGGGATGAAATCAATTTTTATTGAACACCCTTGCACAATCGAAGGAAAATATTTTTATTTAGCGTAAAGATCCGTAGTCTACTTATAACAATATAAAGGGTGTCCCAAAATTAACGCAAGATTTGAATTTTTGCAGTAAATTGTTGGCAACCCTAAAAATAACAATCTAAAGACTAAAAACTGTGTTTTCTATTTAATTCAAACCTTGCGTTAATTTTGGGACACCCTTTATATCGGTACTATGTGAAATCTGCATCTTTGAGACGTCCCGAGAAAGACATCTTTAAAACGTCTGAAACAGGACGTCCCGAACACAACATTTCTAAGACGTCTTATTTCATACCTTAAAACGACGTCCCAAAAAAGACGTCTTTTTCGGAACGTAATTCTTTCAGGCCTAAGATGAACGTAAAACGGACGTCTCTAAGACGTGAATTTCCTCGTCCCAAAATTTTCGCTCTAACTTATCTTCCCTTAAACGGCAAAGTAAGCGTCGCTTTCTTTCAGTATCAATCAGATGTGGAGTAAAAAACGCAGGAAACGCACGAATCCGGACTCCGCGTTAAAAAAGAGAACGAAAGACAGGTACATCCCATTTCAGCCATTCCACGGTCAGAAATCCCATTGTTACATTAATCCCATTCGACCGCAGAAAATTGAAGGAACCGTCTCATCGTTGTACCTTCGAGAATTGTTATGGCAACTGCGACACCTACATCGTGGAGCTGTCAGGCTCGGACTGTGACCAATGTCAGAACTGCCAAAACATGGATTTCGACTCGTCGAACGCGTACTTGGAGGACTGTTGTTGTTTACGCGAGCCGAAACCGTGCTCCTCGAACGTGAGCGTGCATTCGGTCAGGCGTGTTCACCGAGTGTGCGCGAACTGCACCGACTCTATAAAATGTTGTTCCCCGAGGGAGCCGAAATGCGATCTCTGCGCGTCCAGCAAGCATTGCCTTCAGCGCGTGCACTTCGTGAAGCCTCGCCACTCGAGCTGCTCGTTCTGCTCGAGGAAGTGCAGTCCGTCGGGGGCCAGTCTGTTCGTCGAGATCGGCAGCAGCGTCGCTGATTTGCGCTGTTTGAGATCGGGACAGGTGTTCCGTTTGTGCAACGATTCGTCGGAGTCGCTGGGAGACGGTCTGGCCCGGAGGGAAAGCGACCCGGTCAAGAGAAACAGGTCGGACATGCTGAAGACTCGGAGCAAGTCGAAGAAACGCGCGGACGCATGCGAGAGAAAGTGCAATCCGAATTGCAGGACTCAACCTGCCGCTATGGGGCGCAGCTTTTCGGACAAGATCGAATGCCCGGAGATAGACTGCGACGCGCTCGAGAAGGGAAGAGACAAGAAAGCACGCAAGAGGAAGTCCGCGCATAAGTTGTCCAATTGCAGCCTCCATCAGCCGTTCAGCCGCAAGTAAGTACTGCGGTAACATGGCAAGAAGGTCCCCGGGCCACGTTGGTCACGTGACGCGTTTCGTCTATGTAGTGCACGCGTTCGGTACTGGCAGAGAGAGAGAGAGAGAGAGAGAGAGAGAGAGTGTAACTTATTCCCCTTGATTCGTGCTCCCTCCCCTCGTCTGGTCACTGCTACCAGGGGCCTTCTTGTCGTCTCACCACAGTAGTCCACGTGTTTCGATGAAAAGGGACACGGCGAGTTGATATAAAAAACATATTTCGCAGGGCGAGCACAGTGTGTTTCGATACGCACAAGACCGACTGTTGGCAGCAGTGCGAGGTGTACGAGCGATCGATGTGGGAGGAAATTCGGAAAGGAAAGTTGTGGCTGCAGGACTCCTGCAAGCATTTCCTGAAAACCGCGGCAACCGGTATTAATCAGCTGGTGAAGCAAACTTCCAAGGGGAAACTGTTTAAGAAATGCGCAAGGAAACCCGACAAAAGTCAAGGTTGCGCGGCTGTCTGCGGGAACGAAGGTAATCTGTCGAACTGCTTGCGCGAGAGCGTATGTTGGACAGAAACGATCACGGATGAGTCGAACGACTGTAATGCGCATTGTTGCCAAAACGCCTGTTGCTCCATTAACGAAGACACGAACACGACCGGGGTGTTCCAATGTCAAAAATGTATGTACCAATAAACTCCTTGATTAAACGCTATCGAATAGATTCTCTCGTACCCCGGATCCTGTGTTCGAACAGAACTCGGGACCTCTCGCTTTCTCTGTCTCGCAAAAGCGGCGTAATGTTGGGAAACCGAAAGTTTTTGTTTCCAGATGACCATTATAATTACTGTCAGACGGCCCGGGACGGCAGCCAGCGTGTTTACCCGGCGGACAGAGACCTCTGTCGCGAGAGAGGCGGCAGCGACAGTTCCGGATCCCCTCAAAAAAAGAGGAA
Source organism: Lasioglossum leucozonium (assembly GCA_028454225.1). NCBI lineage: Eukaryota > Metazoa > Arthropoda > Insecta > Hymenoptera > Halictidae > Lasioglossum > Lasioglossum leucozonium. The sequence goes on along the minus strand of CM052217.1, from coordinate 1,451,211 downwards.
CCCGAGCTCCAGGGATACAAGCTCAACTTCGACGTATCGCACAAATAGCTCCCCTAGAACCCAATCCACGCAAAGGCAGTCCTCGACGGAAGCCAACAGAGGTAGAGTCCGACAGGGGCAGCCACTTACCACGACCATAGATTCCACCATTCAAACGAGCGTCACCCATTCGACGATGGACCCTATGAGTGCCACGCAGAGAAGCGTAGCCTATCAGAGAAGAATCGTACAAGTGAGACAGGTAGACCCGGCTGCTGCTGCCCAGCAAGACGGAAGACTGCCAACGAGACAACCTAGCAGAGCCTTGCCTCCCGTAAGGACAACTTCAAGGACAAAGGTAGAGCCAGCAACTGGAGAGCCAACTGGAACGCCCCGGAAATCGGCAGTAGGGACAACCGATGTAGAGATCCAGTGCGAGATAATCACGCAGACCAAAGTGGTGTGCAGCCCCAGTGGCACGGAAACATCTGCTCAGGTTGCAGGCTCTTGCGCCTGTAGTCCTGGAGCGGTCGATGACGTAACTGAGCAGGAGGACATCTCCAAGGAAGCGATCAAAGGAAGCGACACCGATCATTTTACAGCTGACGACACGGAACCGCCTCAAGCTGAGAGCACTGGCATCGAAAGCGAGCTCGACATCGAAGATGGAACTGCAGACGACACGCAAGTAGAAGCAGTTGAAGAAACTGTGCAGGATCACTCTGTGGTCGAAATAACGGATGTATCCGAAGCTGAACCAACAGCCGATGAAGAAGTCATCGATACTACAGAAGTACCGGATGATTCTGTGGTGGAAACACCGACTGAAGTGCCAGATGATACTATAGTGGTACCTGACGTTGACACAACGGAAGTAGCAGATGACTCTACGGTGGTAGCAGCGATGGGTACTGTGGTGGTACCGGATGATCCTTCAACGGCGACCGAAGTAGCAACTACGGCCGCCGGTGAGATTGAGAAAAGAGTCAGCAAGTCGAAAGCTACTATCAGTAAAGTAACCAAAGAGGGCCGCAGCGTCGCCAGCATACACATGCAGACGTCCAGCACGATCCTAACGAAGATCCTGTCGGAATTTCAAATCGGTAACACGAGGAAGAGGATACTGATGAGCATAAAGCTGCAAACAGCTCGGGATACGGACACAACATCGTTTTCGTCGGATTCAAACACCGCAGGGGTACGTGTCGATTTGCATTAACATTCGTTGCTCGGTGTTGATCGTGTATTCTTATTTTCGGGACCACTTCGCGCGAATTTTTTTCAGAAAAACCATTGAACAGATATTTATTTGTATTCAAAATGTTCGTACCATTCTTTTTCATAGAGTTTGTTTCGAAAAACTGCTTGACGTATATGAAACACGTTTGGAGATTATACTTCAAACACCTGTAATTGCCATATGTTGCCTCATAAAAATCACAAGTTTTTATTTATTTAGACTTTCGCGGTTCTTATTTCAATATGTGCTCTTTTACGAAGGCACCTTTACGATCTCAGTAATTGCAAAATAAAAAATCTAGAACCGGTCGTGGTAGATTTGGTGTTAAAGAAAATGCAAAAAAGAAGAAGAAATTTTTTGAAGATGAAAAACCAGAATTTAGTGGGAACTAATGAGAAAATGAAATTCAATAGCCGTCGCAGGTCACCGAGGTGGCAAAGCCCACGAAACCGCGCAGCAACGCGACCACGGGCACGCAGAAGAAACCTAAACGTCCGCCTAATGTGAAATCGACGACCTCGAGGCCCAGTAAGCCGAAAGAAGCGATAGATCAAAGTCAATGCGTTAATACACCTAGCAGCCAGAGAGGGGAACAGAGTCGACGAAGTAGGTCGGAATGGAACACTAAACAAGGCTCTCGTACGTTTCGTAACAATGGGATTTTTAGTTTGTTGCGCGATGAACTTGTCACGTGTGTGAAACAGATTATACACTTTACCCGGGAATGGTGATCCCACGTGTCGGTACTAAAATTGTTAACCCTCAGCACTCGAGTGGTGCCTCAGAGTGCCATTATTCAAAATATTGTTTACATTATTAAATATGTTGGTATCTAATTACTATAGCAATTGCATACCCATAAAATGGAATTATTCCAAGTCGGAGGAAATGTTTAATTTTCCCGTTGAAATAGGTTCGAGTGCAAAGGGTTAATATTTGTAATATAATTGTTAGAACCAGTGTAAAAGTCGTTTGATGTTTATTAACATGAACATAATAACATATCCATGATTCAACGTTTTTCCATGAATTGGAGAAATTTGTTTTTCCTGGTTAATTAATTTTGTTTAAATGTCGAGTACGCGATTGAATGCACAAACTGCAACCGTACATGATAATGAAACATTTCTTTTTCCAGTCGGGTATTGCGGGGGACCTTGTGGCAGGGAGAAACCGCTCAAATGAACGTGAGCCTAAGGTAATACTCGTCATGAAAACTACACCCTCCCAACCGAATTACTTTGTACAAAACATTTCTCCACAATCGACGCACGCTCTTTCATTTGTTTACGGATGAGACATAATCGAAAATCACGGTCAATTACTGCATTCGCAACGCAGCGGCGAAGCCAGTTCAACTTCACGATGCGTCCGCGACGCAACTTTTCCATAACCTCCAGGCAGCATGTATTTTAAATTGCGATCGAAACTCTGAGACGCAATTATGTTCATCCATCAGCGATAAAATTTGTTCCAGAAGTACAGAGAAATGGTTGCTCAAACTCCGACAACGGTGCGGACCGATCAATAGTTACAAGATAACCGGGTTTAACAGATACAGAAACAATGACTGAAGGAACCTTCTTCGTCCGGCGCTCGGTGGTGTGCCCGGAGGACGTGCGGATACAGAACAACGTGCCGAACGCGGTCGAAACGAGGGACACGTCGACCGAAGCGATCATCCAAACCGATAACGTTCACATACATACGGAAATATATTCGAGCGCGCATCTCGCCGTTACCTCGGAGACGAACGACGAATTCCCCGACGGGTCCTGTCCGGCATTCGAGCATCACGATGAGCATTACATGATTCTTCACTCCTCCAGAAGCAAAAACATCGTGACGGAGGACGAGTACATGGATCCAATAAAATGCGTCACCGCGGAGAGCAAACAGGTATCGAAGGTGCAAGCAGTACATTCGCCGAGCTATGGGCCGCAAAAAGATTCCTGGGACGAAGGATCCAGGCTTCTGTCGGAGACCAAGAAAAGTCTCGGAATGAGGAAATCGATATGTCATCCGGAATGCCCGAATTTGCGTGTGAGTCGGTCTACCCAGTTCGAGCAGGCGGGCGAGGCCGGGACGGCTACTGCAACGGACAAGGTATCGATCACCTCGATCGATGCGACAGGCGCCACAACGAACCTAGCTACGATACAAGAGGAAGACAGCGTACACTCGGCAGGAGTCTGCGCTGGGACGCAATGTGCGGAAGACTATCAGCCTGTCTGCGTAATAGAAGAGCAAGCCGACGAGCACGACGAGGACGCGTTCGTCACGGACGAGGAGTTCGATGCGGTATCAACGGGCACGGAAGCCCCGGACGATCAACGAATCTTGGAGGACCCGTTGACTATCGAGGAGGTTGAGAATTCGGAGAAGGGGACAGTGGCACCGACCGAGAGCATTTTCGCGACGGATCTGCCGAAAAAATCGAAACACTCTGATAAGTGGGACAGCGGTGCTTGGATAACGTCACCGACTCCCACTAGATTGGAGGAGGCTGAGACCCGAAGTTGCGCACGGTTGATTCGCTCGTCCAGCATCCACATTAGCCGCGTAGAATGTTGCGAGACCCGGTGCGCCTCGAGCGTTCGTTGCGTCGCTGCCTCGAACCACTGCTACGACGAAGAATTCGGCGCGCGAAGCGGAGCGGAACGGCTCTGCCCGACGGATTACTGCTCTTCGCAGAGCAGCTCTACATACTGCCGGCCTCGAGAACCGTTTACGTGCGATCGTCTCCGCGCGATAAATAATGCGAAGAGGCACTCGATGGCTGGAGAAACGTTCGAAAATTGCGCGGGCTATCGTTCCGATCGGAACGGTGCGTGCAATCGATATTACTCGAATTTTAATAAAGCCTGCAGAGAATCGAACGACTGCTGGTACACCCTTGACCACGCCAGCCACAGCGCGTACACGCCGCAATACACCGCCAGAAATTCGATAAATTGTTATACGCCCTCCTATTACTGCTCTTTCAACACTTGGTACTGAAAAGATCAGATTTTTGGAGTTGGATTAAATATGCAATCGATTTTAGAAGTTTGTATGTTCAACAATACCATCGATTTAACGAACAAGATTTAGACATTATGTCTCCAAGCAATGATACCGGACAATTTTGATTATTTATAAAGCAATAAGAGGAATAATAGATAATTCCACCAAAATTTCCGTTCAGAACTGGAACATGAACAATGAAATTCGATAATCGAAGAAATTGTGAGTAAAATTGATAATTATAATAATATAACATAAATAAAAAAAAAACAAACGCAATTACTTTTTTAAATATCACATTGTCATAAAATTTCCAGGTGGGTCGCAGAAACGTATTAAAAATAAATAATCCGTGTTGTCGGGGCTACAGGTTCGATCCACTATCAAGAGAGAAATTGTGCGTCTGTAAAGTGTTGTATGATTTAGTATAAATAATCCAGAATTGCCAATTGACTTTAATTAAGTTTAATTAAGCAAGTAAGTTCAAGTCAATTCTGAAAATCCATAATAGGATCGAAACGTTGGGAAACATTTAATTGCAAAATTGCTTAAAGGTTAACCTGTAGCGCCGACAACACGGATTATTTATTTAAAATTAGTGCGATCGAATAGTTATCATATTAAAAATGTTGCAACTGTAAAAAGTAAAATTTATAAAAAATACCCTAATACAAGAACCTATTACAAGAAAACACCCTAATTCAAACTGAACATTTTTGCAGAGTGCTTTCAACTTTCTCGCGTCGCTAGGCGAAAAATAAATTTTACTTCTCGATCCCACGGGCTTAAAAGTTCAGTTAAACGAATTTCTTCGTCCGCAGGATGTCATGGCGGTGTCATAAGTGGTCCTGGTGGTCAGCAGCTACGGGATAGGGAAAGAGCGTGCAAGTTTGTTGCGAAGTTCGTCGGCCAGCCAGAAACTCGGCTCGAGCATCCTCTTCAAGCTGAAATCTGCGTACGACGTGTAATTACTGTCGGGAGGCCCGTTGTCATATCACCGAGTATAATAAAAATTCTAGGGAAAATACAATTATCGTCCTACCTTATTACAAGCCTTAACAAGACATTTTAAAACTGCACCGGCAGCGTACACACGGCGCACGGGAAATTGTTGAAATTTCCGCGAACGCGAACGAAGGAAACTGAAATGTCTCCTTGCTTCGTGCGGATGCATTTAATTCTGAAAATTGCATTTTTAATTTAAAACGTTCCCTACAGAGAATACTCGCGAAATTCTGAGACTGCGCTTGTTCTCTATCGCTAATTTTACGGACGATCCCCGGCAAACTTTATTTTTTTTCTGTTTTTCTATGTAGACTTCGAAGTTCGTAACAGTATCCTTAGAGCAAGTTAGCAATACGAAATCCCGAAGAAGTTCGCCGAAGCAGTAGACCATGCTCGGCAGAAATATAAAACACTTGGATATTTCGCGACAACGGGTCTTAAGAGAACATTCCGGTACTGTAAATGGCTTCCGCGGTCAGCTATCCTCGAGACGAAAACTTCTGCGAAGTTTACCGCGAAGTTGCCCGGTCTCGGCGCTGCAGGAAACCCGACGCGACTACTTCCACGGAACCAAAAACTGCACCGCCGAAGTATGTGCTGTTCCTCGGAGCGCCGTAATTCCATCGGACAAACGAGTTCCTTTTTGCGAAGGAAGAAAAATTGCGCAGGTATCGATGAAGCCCGCCGGTAACAGGAAATAAGAAGAAAAAAAGAGAACACAGAACTCATGGTTGTTCGCGAGGGCGATAGAACCTCTTCGAAAGTGGTGCACGATATAAATGATGGAAGGAACAATTTTCTTAAATTTATTCATCGGTACTGTGCTTAACATTACATTTAAACATTTATATAAAAAAAATTCCCTAAATGAAAATTGTCCTAACGAAATTTGCTTTTGGAACCTCTGGACAGGTACCAAAGCTATTTTATAAAAATTAATTTACAGATGTTTTCCACTTGTTCCAGACTTTAAATTAATAATCGTATAATTCTCGTATCGTTCGAGACTTTGTGCGTGAACGAAAAATTAGTTTTGTCCAGCTAGATCGACGATACACGGTCGAAAACGTCGCGACGGTGTGTGCCACGCAAGAATATTTCGTGGTCGACGGGGGCATAGCTGGACGGACGAGGTTAAGGGAAGATCCTGGTACCTTAAGTGGCTTTAATGGTCAGTGTCCATTGAGACGAAAATTTCAGGGAAGTTTGTCCCGAAGTTCGCCGGCAGTCGACGTACAAGACACGCAACCCCGCCGACGTCCTGAGTGCCGAGTATCACTTAGGACACGTGAGGTAATCCCGAAGAACACGTTCTCCCGCGTGGCGTCCAAATCGGTAGCCGAATACTCTGCCGGGAAGTTGAAGCTACGTTCGATGTTGCGGATCTGCGGAGACACGATGCGATTTGCAAGTTTCGCGATAGGGGACGGACTCCCCGGCGGTAGACTCGGCCAATGCCGAAGCACTTTTAACAGCAGGTTTACGGAGCACTAAAACCGTCTACTTTGCACTGCTTTACGCGAATAACAAGAATCCTAATCAGATTTTTTTTATAATTCACAGTCGAGTCGAAAGATTTTTTTCTTTAGTGTTCTTTTACAAGCATTCATTCATTTTTGCTGAAGATAATTTTGCACGAGAGATGGAAAATTGGAGACATGTTTTCTCACTGAAATGATACAGATTGAACAGATATTTTCGGAAATTAATACGAAGACTGCCACGTCCCTTTTACAACGATGTGAAGAAACTTGATCAACGATTTTTCGGGACCATTTTGTACGAATGAAAGGTGTACCATCAACGTTATGGTAATTACGCAAGGTAAAATTCTCGTCATTTCGACGGCTCCTGTAAATCTAGCGTAAACTCGATTGGAGTTAGTAAGTCCTTCTTCAGAATGTTGACATCCCATTAACTGAAAACTTGGATGCAAAATGCAGGCACGATCGTAGGTATAATGATTCCAAGGTGTATAGTTCGGGGAAAGTTTTCCACTAGTTGGAAAATTGCGAAGTTCTTTAACCTTTCAGACGGGGATGTAAGGGATTTAAGCGAGGATTAAAATTTTGATTTAAATTCATAGCGAGTAAATCCGGGTGGAAGTGTTTCACGGGAACTATAAATGCCACGAATATATTCGTCATTTAAATTGACGAAATTATAAACGGAATCGCGTAAGAACATTTCTGTGTCGTCAATTAAATCGCAATAGATACACACACATACATTTTAGTAAAACTTCCGATGAAATAATTACTCAGAATTTATCTCTATATACATTTCGCCGAATATAGTGTTCATTGACAAATATTATTATTTGCCTTAATACGTAAATCAAGTTAATAACAATTGTATAAATCCTATTAATGCAAAAGTCAACGCTCGCTCGCATAAACGCGGCTGGTTTGCATTTCACAGGCAATGAAACGATTACAATCGACAAATGCGTTCGTACCTACTGACATTTTGCGCGGCGTCGAAACAAGTTTATTAATAATTTATCAGAATGAATTCAAGAATGGCTGGGAACGCGGATATAAACGACGCGATCGAATATTTACTGCAGCGGCAATGGCGAACAAACAATCACGCGATTCAATATTTAGCATCATAATAAGTGTTAAACTAATTATTTCGTTTAATTAATATTAATCCCGGAAGGTTTGCGTTACGTTTACAATAGTCTATCGAACATAACCTAATTCAAAAACGAATTACGACGAGTGCGCGTTAGTTATGAAACTACTGGCTTGTTTGCATAATGCGAGTCCTATGTTCCCTCGAAAAGTGCTCTGCATCTCGAAACTGTCCTCGCTAGAGTTCTTAAAATTCCGGAGTCCCAATCTGAGCGAGGACCAAATCCTGTCGAAGATGAAGGAGCAGGGAAAGGATCCGCAAGAAATTCTCGCCGAGCATCGTCTGCAGATCGATTGCGAGAAAAATCTGGAATCTGTTTTCAAGAAACTCAATATCTCTTTTCGCATTACGAAAAGGTAAAACCATGGGAAACCGACGTTAAAGAAAGGTTCATCTCTTTCGTTCTCGCACGTTCGCCATATTGTTTGGAAACCGTTCGTCACAGACTACGCTACACTTCCAATATCCCGTTCAAAAGAATGCATTCTCTCTGCCATCAGGCGCTCAAAATTTAAAAAAAGAAACAAGAAAACACGCTACGAGGTGCGTTCTACTTCTAAACAATAAAGTAGACGATTTTTCTATTTATTTAGTAGGTGTAATTTAGAACAGTAAAAAAATTAGAAGAATTTAGAGACACTGTTACATTATTTTCCATTTCATTATCACATTTCACTCCAGATTGTCGCAATTCAAGTAGAAAATTTTTACTTTGCATAGAGATCCGCTAGTAATAGTTTTCCGTCTACTAATAGTAAAATCCGTCTACTAATAGTTTTCTAGAAAAAAAAATTGTTGAAATATTGGTCGATTTTCCAGCTTTACGCGAGAATCTCAGCTCAATAACAATTTACTATGATCCCTCGATAATATTAAATCATCCTGTGAAATAATTTTAGGCAGCGGTCTATGACAGAGATAAATGTCTGCGAGACATGACGGTCCGTGTTCGATTGTTCCAGGATCGTGGACGCGTCGAGATGCGTGAATTGGGCGGATCTGGTGATCCCGGTCGGCGGCGACGGCACGTTCCTCCTCGCGTCGAAATTAATTAACGACAACACAAAGCCGGTGTTCGGGATCAATACGAGTGTCTCCAGCGAAAGTAACGCTTTTACGCTACCGTCGAGGTACACCACCGACATCGAGAGCGTATTCGCGAAACTCCGTTCGGGAGAATACACGTTATTGATGCGGAGTCGGATACGGACAATAATGAATGGAGAGGGACTTTACACACGGCCCTTTCACATACACGAGAAGAGTCGTACCCAGGGAGAGAGAAGAGTCGAGTGGGTGCATTATTGGAAAGTTATCCTTTCCGATCTAAGCTTGTTCTTCCCTCTGTCTGAAATCAATATGTGCATTTTTATTCGCGGCATCGCGCTGCGATATGCGAATGCACCGCGGAAATACGATCGGCGCTCGCGTTTCCACCATTCCTCCTGTCCATCGCGGTTCACAGTGAGCAATTCGGACGAAAACTGCGACAAAATCAAAGATCTTTCGATAGAATAGAGACAGAGCGATGAAAATTTTTTGAAATTGTAGCTGAAACTTTGTAGAATATGGGAAAAATGGGGGGATTATGGTACGAACGTTTTTTAACCTTGATGAAATTTGTTAAACTTGTACAATTTCAAGAAAATTGTGGTTAACCACAAACGCAGTCTACCGATAACATTTCAAAATCATGAAAAGGTGGGAAGCATAAAATTCCCAATGTTACTCCAACGAAACTACATACCTACGCCGCGCAGATAATTCTGATAAAAGCTGATGTCTTATTTGTATACATTAAAAGTTCCGCGAAGCGGGAATTTCGCAGTTCTCCGGGTGCTTCCACCTGGAATTAGGTTCTTAAATATAATGAAGTTCTAATAGCAAATAGTCTGCCTCGGGACGACTCGTTTAACAGAGTTCTTTCTGTCGGCCATTTATCCTCTTAAGTTTTAAACAAGCAACGCGTATCGCCCGTTCTACGTTTTCACGAAGACCGGCGACGCGTCTTCGTTTCACGGCTGTCCCTCTCCCCGAGTAGTTTCGAGTTATGGGGCGTTACAAGTTCGTCAGTTATACCTCGCAAATTACAATGTTCGCGCAGTTACGATTCGCGCGTAAAGAAGTCGCTACGTCGCGATTACAGTTGCAACGAGCGCGTTACGATGGATCATAATTTCGGGATGAAAAATGAAAAGCACGGAAAATCCGGAAACGATTGTCCAAAATATAATTGGCTAACAACAATTACAGCGATTGTTGATTTTTCAATTCGGGAGAATATTGCTTCGATTCTGTTTTATTCGGTTAACGGTATCGCTAAATTATTTCGTTAACACTCCGCCAACGAGTTTCGCAGTAAACAATATCGATTACGCGCGGCATTCACGCGGCTCTGTATTTTTATACGTCTGGATTCGTCGATTATATTTCGTACGAGTTTAAAGCAATATTATTAATACGCGATAAAACAAATAAACCGTACGCGAGAAAACGCTTGACGTTCCGTAACAATATTTTCCTCTGCCTTTTCAATATTCAGCGCGCATAAATATGCATATTACACATTCAAATATTGGCAATATCTTTTATTAATGTAATTACCGTATTACATAAACATCGCAGAGCCCTGATACGATCGACCCAAAAGAAAATAGCGGACGCTCTGCAGCCCCGTGAGAGAGTTTTACCCTGGCTGGCGCTGAACGAAGTGAAGTATTCGCTAAAATTTATCCGCTATCGATCAACGTGAGCACTGTGTCTCGACTAATTGCAATTTTCCAAATTTCTTTCGCTCGCCGTGCAGTAAACAAATTGTTCTGACTTCTGAAAAGAAAAAAGAAAGCCATCCAAGTCGTTTGGATCGTTTTTTAAAAATAGGTGTATCCCTTTAGCACTCGAATGCTTCCACGAGCTTTCGCTGTATGCTGGGACAGTAACCGATAGACCGCTCGTAAAATTCAGGTATTCATGGGAGAATTTTCGGCGGCGCGGCCGATATCATTAATCATCGACGTGGAAGGCGAGACGCATAGTGTTCGATCTTCCGGTGTATGCGTCTGCACCGGGTCAGGCTCTCAATCCTGGTACAAATCTATGAACCTCCAGCCGGCTGATACCGTGCAGAGGGTCGTCGAAATAGCCACCGGCAAGAAATTGAACACGGAGGAGACCAACGATTTATTGTACAAATACCATCGAGCTCTCATGTACCCTCCAGGTAGCCTGGCTCGTCGAACATCTTTATGGACTGAAATCGGAATAACTGGACGAATGTATCGATTCAGAATTTCAATCCGGCTCAATCGAACCGATAGAAAGTGACGTACATATTATACACACACAGCCCGCCGAATAACCTCTCGTTCTTTCATTCGTGCAGAGGACACGCGGATGACGTACATGATACGGGAGCTGACTGGCACGGCACGCTGCTTCGTAGGGAACTGCTGCCCCGAAAGAGAGAAGTGTAACAAGCTAACCATCAAATCCGGAGGTTTCGACGCCGGCTTGGTGATAGACGGGAGCATCTCGCTGCCTTTCAACGATGGCACCGTCGCCTCCTTCGAGATCAAGCCCGAGCACTCGCTGAAGCAAATTGTTGTTACGTGATCTTCGAAAGTATTCCCCGCTCAATCAATGGAATCAAACTTTCGCTCAGGGGACCAAAAATTTTCGACTTTTCGGAATGGAATAGTATACAAGTCGACGAAAAAATGATAAAACTTCAAGTTCTAGTGCGCGGAATCCAAGACCTAACCTATTCCTAGTCTGGGAACCGATACGGCAGCGTTGTAATCTCTCGAACGCGCTTGAAATCGAGCAACTTTGTTCCCGAAAAACGAAACTTGGATTCCGCGCAGTAGAATCTCAAGTTTTGTCATTTTGTCATCGAATTGTGTAATATTGCATTCAAAAAAGTTGAAAATTTTTGGTCTCCCGAGCGAAAGTTCAGCCCAATGGTGATCAATGCGATGAGAACGTGACGAATGAAATTTATAAGTTCCTTCCTATTTATTATTGTATTTAACCCTTAGCACTCGAGTGGTGACTCACTAAAAATTGGTTCATCATTATTCAAAATATTGTTTACATTATTAAATTTGTTGGTACCTAATCATACACTAAACATTTAAGTATTGTACGAGGTATATCAATAAAATTTCTGTACACTGACTGTCGTTATTCCATTGTACGATAATTTCAAACATCAAAAGTTTCTTTAACTTTTAACGTGCGAGTTTATACAGAATTTTAGACAGCTCTTAGTATGATACTTCGTAATCCGAGTGAACACCGTCCCACTTGAAAGCTCAAGGTTCGTATTTTAGTTATTCAGTTTATCGAATTCTCAATTCAACGGCGTTTGCACTAGAATATGCAGCGAAACACGATGGAGACGTTGAAATGTTTTTTACCGAAGTCGACCTTTATAATCTAAGCTTTACGACGCAATATTAGAGCACATTAAGATGATTACTAGATGGAACATCCCTCTACAGAAGATGCGAGATGGAAGGAAATCTCAAGGAGACATATTGCTTTGAAGCCACCTGTTGTTGACGCTAGAATCTCCGGCTTATACTACCACTGCACTGCGAACGCTCACGCAAGCTCAGTTTTTTTGCAGGATAATAACGAGATCATGAGTGTAACTGAAATTTAGTTCTGGCAACAGCCATGCTGGGAACGCGACAAGACATTTATTAATCTCCGAAGCGTTTCCTTATTTTATTTCACGCGTTTGAGACTGTCATGATTAGACTGCGAATTTTGTTCAAAAATTAGTGGGCAGAATTTGAAACAGTGAAAAGATCAAGAGAATCTGGAAACAAAATTTGTTACCTGGATCCTGTTTCTTCCAACCAATGCACAACAATTTTATTTTCCATAAAGATTCGTACTCTAGTCCCAATTATAAAACTTCAAAAATTGTAGAGGAATTGCACGTTGAATTTTCGAGTCTGTTAACACTAAACCTTACACCTTATTTGTTTCCTAAATTATCCGTTTCCCGGAAATATTCGCGACTACGAGTTTCTCTCGTTAATCAAGAACGGTTCTTCCGTGGAGGGCAGAAAATTCGAGGAAGTATTATCTCGGCGGAGCAGCGGGTGCCGATGTCGATACAGCACAGTTTCTTATTTATCTCTAATGGAGAAGGCGTAGGCCGGAGTAACAAATAATTGCGCGCATTTGTTCCGAAAATGAAGGTAGTCTCGGGCGAAAAGATACGGAGGGTCTGGTGATTCGGTGGTAAAGGGCAAGCTGCTCTTTTTTTTCTGCAGTAACGAGGAGGGTGAGGATACCTTTCCAGCTACGATTCCCGTTTCCTTGGAAGGAGGCGGAGGGTAGCCACGTCCAGACTTCCATTAACCCTGTAATTTCGGTTTCGGCAGAACCGCAGACACGCCGACCTTCGAGATCAGGTGTTCATGCAACGTCTCTGTGCAAGAATAAACACGCAGAGATACTCACACATTTCGCAACATGTACGGGGCGATGTTCCTATCGTCGGATCTCTGGAAGGATGAACAAAAATGGCGGAAGCAATCTCGACAAAATACTGCCATTTCGTTGACTGATTTGATCGATATAAATATTCAGTTTGATTCTTCAATTTTATTCTAGCACTAAACTTGTCATAAAAATGATAACATTTAATTTATTTAAAACTTGCGCGGTTGGTATAATAATATACAGGGTGTTAATTTTAACTCGAACACCTAAATATACAATTTTTGTACAGACAAAAAAATACAGTGGCCTTAAAAAAACCGTTAAAATGACCTTCAAAGCATTTTTTTATTACCATTTGATGCACGCCTTAAAACCATGTACATTCTGTTCAGTTATTTTTTCTTATTTTTAATAGATTTTCTAATAAATTTATTTATTAAATCATTTCTTATAATTTCAGTAATTGTAAATTAAAAAATCTACAACCGGTCGTGGTAGGTTTAGTGCTAGATTACCGAAGACAGATAAACTTTTAGATGTGTAATTTTTATAAAGCAGTGTCTGAGAGTTCACATTTGGTATAAATTATAGCATAATTTTGTGCAATTATTTTTCGCGTTTTTTCTAACACTCGTAATAGCGGTATCTGATTGATTATAATAGTTGGTTTCTATAAAGAAAAGATTGTTCTGCGCATCTCAAGAACATTTGTCTGGTACTCATTATTTCGGATCTATTGATCGGAGATACATTAATCGAAATGATCCGAGGTTGATGGTAATTAAAGGGATAGAGAGGGAAATATGTCGACTAACGACACACCCTGTATACATGTTACTGTGTGACTTCTCCTTCAGCTAAGTGCACTGTTTTCGTACTCCTCGGAGCGCAAACTGTGGGTGCTCGAGACACAGGATACTAAGTAAAGCACTCACTGCCGACAGTTTCGGGGCGAGCACGTAAAGCGCCCGTTGTAAAAGACTTGGAGAGGTGTAAAAGTCGGGCTTTATACGTACGGACGGAGTGTGTCAAAGACTTTAACATTATTGAAACCGAAGAGCTAACGAAAACTTCTCGAATCGATTTATCTCTGTGTCAAGGACACTGTTCCAAGAAATTGGCAAAATCCGCGGGGCGAAAACTTAATGGAAAAGCATGCTCCTCGTCCTGTTAAATAAATCTAATGGTCTTACTAGCATGTACAGTTTTAAATATGTATTTCATCACATTTGAATTGGCACGATGGAGTTTTACCATGAAAAGTAATGAAATTTATTTTCAGTAAAAAATTTTCTACAAGAAAAAAGCTGTGGACTCAAAAAGTAATTATACGAATACTAATTAAGGAGCACAATGTAAATGTTAGAGTATAAACGTCGGCACATATGAAAAAAAATAATACAGAATTTTATTCGAGAAGATCAGAGTGAAAGGATTAATAAAAACTCCTATTGTATCACTGAAAATGAAGTTAATTATCAACTTGCATAACAGTTATGTTGCTACAGAGAACAGATATGAAAAGAAATAATACAGAATTTTGTTCGAGAAAATCAGAGTGAAAGGATTAATAAAAATTCCTATTGTGTCACTGAGAATGAAGTTAATTATAAACTTGCATAACAGTTATGTTGCCACAGAGAACAATGGGAAGCCAAGTGCTAATTAGAGTGCATGCTAAAATATGTAAGCAGCGGGTCCTTGTTAAACTAGATCTCCCGATCGGGCGTCTCGGAGGCCAAAGAGCAGTCACACAGAATCCTTTAAGTTATGTCAAACGCTGAACGTCGAACTTCTTTTACAGAATAAAAGAAGAACGCAACAAGGAGCGATACAAAGTTGCTCGATGTGGCTTCAGTGTGAACCTAGCTTAAGAACAATGGAGATCTCATCGTCCCGAAGCCCCAGACGAACTCATCGAGGACGAACAAATGTACGGTCGAACAAGAACAACGGGCGACATCGACCAACCTTTTGTACTACGTAATTGAACGCGCCCGTCTTTTAGCAGAAACTTCTGAACTCCCCGTCGTATAGATCCGACCAGGAAGAAGGAAAAGCTGAAGATACAATGGCGATAGAAATTTTGTCAAAAATTTTGCAACCAGCGTCACAAACTTTTTTTTAAATGTTGCCATTTTATGTTTGGAAAAACAGTTGTACATGTTATTAGGTTCATGCAAGAATAATGACCAAATTCTTTTGCTTTCTGTGTTATAAATCATTTTTCTTATCCAAGCTGAGATGTACATTAAATATTTGTGTTGATTATTGTCGTTAATGTTGCTAGAAATTGTCACATAAATTTTGTTTACGTCTTTGTACAAGTTCTTTGTACAAGACTTTGCAAAAAAAATATTTTGCATTGAATGTGTCGCAGAGAGCAAAGACGGAAATTTTCGCACCCTCCCCCCTCGACAAATACAATTTTGGGCCCCTGGAAAAAAGAACAATTTATATTATATAAAGAAAAAAGTCTTACATTACAAACAGAAACAGCTTAGAATTAGGGAGGAAAATTGTGAAAATTCAATAAACGCAAGAAGTATGTTTTTTTGTCAGTGTACTTTTAATTTAATTTAAATTAGGGATGATTTTAAATTACAAGATAATAAACGCAAAAACTTTGGGCCCCCACCGATTACGAGCCCTTCGCGTTGGAGGTCTTGCAGTATTGCAGTGCCGCCTCTGAGCTAGAGGCTCTAAAAAGACATTGGACATCTTTAAAAATGCCAAAGAAATATTGCTTCAGCGCAAATCGGCAAAATTAGCAAGGTAAACCAAACACCGGGGAATTTGAAACTCGATTCCCCCAGCACCCGCAGTTTAAATGCATATTTCATTGGTATACCGAGTAATATAATACCCAAAGTTTGATCAAGATACTCGTTGATCGTCCCGCCGCATTCCAACGCCACATTAATGAGGCAGTATCGTAGCCGAGGCATTTCCAGAACTTTCTGAAAACTCTAATAACCAAAACGGAATTTAATAAAGCACAGTGCAAACGTCGTAATTGACATTTCGCATTCTATTTGCGTATGTCGCCCGAACACCAGAGTGAACTGTGGCCCTTAGTTATTCGAAATTCTGCTACTCTGCCTCCCCACGACCTCCCTGTTTGTCTTCTCCCGTCGCGTCGTCTTGTCTTTGCTTCGTGCCAGGACCAAGCTGTTTGTTATAGTTATCGATGTAAACACCGGTGCGCGCAATTTTCGAGAATGTGTCGCGAGGAATCGTGAGAAATCACGTTGTTTTATCACATTGATTTCATAGCGTGCACGAGATGACAGTTTTCTTGGATCTCAAATATTAGGTTGGCAAGAAATTTCGGTATTTTACGGTGAAATAAAACCCAATTTTTTATACAATCAATGAACTTTGATCCAGAAAATATGTTAACCTCTCTACAATCTCGAATGCTATTTATCAAACGCCAGAAAGAAAAAAATTATAATTTTAACAGAATTTATTGAAACAAAAAGAGCACATCTATTAGGGAAAACCGAAATTATTATACACAACTGAATGGACCAAACAAAAAACAGCAACGAGCATAAATCTGACATTGTTTGATCGATACTTTACTTTACCAAAAAAATAATGGATTTCCTTCTCCCCAACCTAATATTTTAGAAGGGGTGGTCGTCTCGACTATTTAAAGAGCACAATTTTACGTCTTCGAGGTTCATATCGGAAGATTACTTTCCTGGATAATAGCATTACGGCTGGGAAAGAGGTGTCGGCGGACAAATGGTTACCTACACAAATAGCTGATTAGTTTCAGGGCTCTGTCAAGCCAAGGTTAATCCTCTTTCTCTCATAGAACGTTGTATCAATAGCCACGTGAAATTGCTCTCCGGTTAAGATGTTCTGGAGAAGAGGCGGGCCTCTGAAGTAGTTAACGGATGTTCGATAATACATTCTTCAATGATAACCGTCGCGGCCGTTTCCTCTTATCCGAAGATTTACTTCCTTCCCAGCCGGTCCGGCAATGGTGGCTCGGGAAATTTATTTGCGGGTTCGTGGTGAAACGTTAATTCGAAAAGGTCGGAAGGGAGCTGGAGGATCATTGAACGAGAGGCGGATGAAATAAAACGAACACGAGCGGAGGACGAACGAAAGGGAAGAGAATGGAGCAGAGAAAGAGAGCGAGAGAGAGAGAGAGGGGAAGCGAGCGGATTAAAAGAAAAGAAGAAAACGAAAGAGAAGAATCGCGAGGAGAGAAGGAACATCACGGGGGAAAACGGAAAGGACCGACTGGGATTTCGGTAATGTCATTTTTCAGAGCAATGGAAATTCTTTCCTCTTTAACATTTTAAGCCGGCCGCGTGTCTGTGTAATTCGATTCAATCCGCTTCCCTTTCTTCCTCCGCCGGCAACTTCGAATTCGCTGGGAAATTTGATGGATACTGTGACTCGCGGAATAGAGCGAATATTGGAGATGTCAGCGTTGCGAAGAAATGAAGCCAGAATGAATCCCGACACTTTTAGTCCATAAAACCCTTTTCTCTTCCGTGCAATCTGTCTGAAAGGATACACCGTTAATTGTTTCCTCCTCGACGCGATCGCGAATCGTATCTCAGACCACGCTCCTCGCTGCGAGATTTTCGCGTATGCGGCACTCGCAATTAACGCGAAATTAAGAATTTGTTGCTGAAGAAAAGGTGACGCAAATAAGCAGGTGATACACAAGAATTTGAATACCCTTCCTGTGTTCGGGAAATAGCTTGATTTTGTTATAGTACTATTTAAATAATTAAATAATAATTATCATTATTATCATTTTCTAGTTTTTTCTCCATATTTTATTGAGATTGAAATATGTCATTTCTCTGTGACAAAATAGTCGGTTTTAAGATGCAGAGAGATCTTAAAAAATAATTTATACGACAGTAATAACCAAACTGCAGAAATATCTTTTTGCTTATAGCTTAGAAAATTTTTAAAAAATGATACTGCGACTAGACATACAATTAGCGCAGCTAATTTCGATTTAAAAGAAAAAAATGTTCGTCTACCGTGCTCTGCAAATCAACGATTGTTTCCTGGTCCGGAAAGGGAAGAGCGGAATCAGCGTATCGGGGAGAAGTTCTCGAAACGCGAGAGTTCGCGCAGATTCTTTACGAATGAGAGACCGGCTTAATGAGCATTTCGCAGTCGGCGGAGGAACGTACGGTTCCACGGCCCGACAACCTTCATAATTACGCGATAAGTTATCGGGCGAAGGTTACACGCCCCTCTCGGGTTAACAGGGATGTCCCAAAAGATAGCTGTTACGAGGGGAAGCAAAAAGACGAACGATTCGAGGTAAACGAAAGAGAGCCGAGGCTCATTTCCCTTTCGCCGCGCCCAATGAATTTCGCGGGCAAATCGTCGGAACGAACGAACCGCGGAACGACCGGGCGAGATCTCTCTCATTCTCTCTCTCTCTCTCTCCCTCTCTTTCTCGTCTCCCTCACAGCGATCCTTTCTCCGTACTACCCTTTTCCCTCTTCGTCCGACCATTTTGTACTTCGCAACCCCTCCGTCTCGCTTCCCTTTCCTTCCTCGATCCGGCTGTTCGTATTAGTTTCACTCCCTCCGTTTCGAACGAGACCAACTTCTGATTTCATCGTTTCGGAGATGCTTCATCGGCTGGAAGGAACCGGAGATTGTTACGCAAATGAATTTGAAGTATTGCCATTTTACATTTCCACCTGTCTCCGGCCCGACCGCCATTCCGTTCTTTCTGATTTTCCATTATCTTACCTTTCGTCCCCGCATCGAACGTTCACCTCCAGCACACCGTCACGATCCGACTGTTGTGTTCGGTAATCTGTATTCTGCACTCTTGTTCCTGTTGCGAATTCGCTGAAGACGAATACGACGACTTTCTTCAAATCGGACCAAACACAGAGAGCATCCCGGAGAGTGGCGGCACACTCGCGCATTGCATACAGCGTCTCTCGTTAAGAGATCCCGAGTGGATTTGACCTTGACGGAGTTTATCCTCGCGCTATAGTCGTGCGAACAGCCAATAGACGCAGCTGATTACCAAGATTTTTAACCGATAGGTGTGGTTCCAATTATCTTGCCGGAAAAGAGCAATCGAACGTCGCCAATTCGTCTTCATCTCTCGCTCTGTACAGATTAAAAATCTAAACAATTGCGCAACTGTGATCGTACAGTGTCCCTCCGAAACGAGCGTGCTCTACGATCAGCCCTTTGCAATCGTAAATAATCCGTTCGGATCCGACTGGCATGCGAAAGAACAGAGAACAAGTCAGAGAATCAAGGGAAACAATCGCGAGATTCCATCCACTGTTTTCTACAGTCGCGTTGCCAGTCCCGAGCGACTATACGGGGGGAAACTGCTGCGACCATAAAAAAAGCCAATGTGCAGTAAAAAACGAAAGAAAGAAAAAAAAAATAGTACCACGATGTTCACGCGAACACAATCTTCCCTTTAAACGGTCCCTGGTCCGCGTTTTGTTATCTGCCCCGCCCCTCCCGCCCTCCCTGCCTCTCGTAGATTTTACGCGTATATTTCCCGCTCCGTCATTTGTTTTCCATTCCCTTCCTCTTTGCCCAATTTCCTGTCCCTTCTCCAGCAGTTCTTCCTCTTTTATCCGTTCCTCTTTCGTTCGCTACCCTTTTGTTTCTGGTTCCGGCGCCGCTGCCTCTCTTGCTCGCTGTTTCTATCCCACTCTCTCGCGCACACACTCTCCCTCTCTCTCTCTCTCTGCTCGATCGCTTACTCGCGCACAGGTGTCCCCCTCCCCCCGGGGCGCGGTGTCGCTCCATCCGAGCGTCCGCGATCGATGCACCTGGCTGCATTTGCAAGTTCAGCGACTGAACGGAATCGGGCGAGACGACAAATCGCACGGAATCGAAAATCGCAATAAGGCCGACAAAACTAACGCGATTCTTCCGACGACGAGTCTCCGGGCGTTAGGGGGCGGAGGGGAGGGTTGGGGCGCGTCGATAGAGGCCACTTTGTTTTGCTGTCTTATCGGGCCGAAAGAGAATTCGGTTTACAGCGCGAGCCGACGAGCAGCAGGTACTACCGATCATTCCCCATCGGCTGCGTTCTCTTTGCTTCTTTTTTTTTTCTGTTCCTTCCTTCCCCCTCTTTTTTCCAACCCGAGAAATTGCTGCATCGGTGACTGAATCCGAGACGGAATCACGGCGCGGCGAAGACAGATGGTATTTCTTCGATGGCTCGGGTATCGCGCGGCCTCCGGCTCCAGAAAGTTTAATTTAGTTTTATGCTGGTTCGATCCACTGTTGTTGCCGGCGCGTTCTTGTCGCAGCGCGAAGCCGCGTTAAACGGGACGTTCGTGTCCCGTTCATTTGTTGATTGATTGTTTTAATCGAGCTGCTGCTGCTGCACGAACGAGTAACCATCGGCTTTTGGAAAGCTTCGAAGCAGACGATTTTGGTGACAACATGGGATTTTGTCAACCCTTGTAGTCTGTTATTTGCTAGACAGCGGATCTTTATGCCAGGATATACATTTTCTATCTGAATTGCAACGAACTCGAGTGATATACAAAATGGTAAATATTACGTTTAGGGGTGGCACCTCGGATCACCTTGATCTTCGCATATGCTATCAAGGTCACTTTTGTGAATAACCCCCCAGAGGTTTTTAGCTGTTCCTCGTTTTTTATTAAAAAGTTATGAACAAAAATATACTAATATGTTTAAGAGATTGGAAATAATATAACAATATTTTCAAAGTCTACTAATTTGTTTACTGTTTTAAATTACGCCTACTCATTTTTGCCACAATCCGTATTTCGTTTATAATTTCACTCCGAGGAACATACAAGGAGACTATCAAATTTTCATATCTCATCGACAATGTTTACATGTTCGCAGGTCTCGCGAAACTTGCAGCAACTTTTCTAAACCGCTCGATTTTCGTAATCGTTAAGATTATATCGTAACAGAACATTTCCCAAGTATGCTCGTTCGCTGCGCGCCAGAAACCCATATTTCCTCGTTGATCGAACGCATAGCTTACTGTAATTTTAATTTGATTAGAGCCAAAACTTAACGAGGCGTCTCGTCGAATTCGCGCACCTCGAATTCCATCCGAAGGAATTCGATTTTGATAAAGCACGGAGCTGCTTCAGGTAATTGCTCCGAAAAATCAAAACTCACTCGAACGACATAATAACGCGAACGAAAATAATGTCAAAGCATTCCCAGCGAACGAATTTTCAAGTAATTAACTTTCCCGGGGGAAGATTTCGGTCGTGCCCGGTACCTTGGAACAGCTCGATTCAGTTCGGACCGCGTATCAAAAGTTCCTGCAGTTTCACGAGGTACAATAATATTATCAGTGAGTTAAGTCACCTTCCAGTCCGCGCCGAGAATTCTCATTAAAAGATTTCAAAGGATAAGAACATAAAAGCTGCTCCTCTCGAAGCCGTTGGAACGAGCTGGTTAAATTGTAACAGAAAACGACACGACGAGTTCTCCGCGCCTTTTGATCCGTTTCGACGTTATCGATTGTCAATGCTCGACGCAACAGTCACCAGACAGTTGTGAAAGCTCGACAGACAGCGCTTTAAATGACTCTTCGGCGACGTTGCACAGACTGATCACGAAATGAGGACAAAAACGGTGAAAATTTCAAGTTCCTCCAGAATGAACTATTTTAAACAAGGTTTTATCCATTGGGACTTCGACTTTACTCCGACTCGCGACTGAAATTAGTTAGACACATTTTAAACGATAGAAACTTTAAAAGAATTAACCTTCATTCTACGTATGGGGGTGTAACCACACTTTAGACTATTAAAAACATAGGAAAAATTAAATTTATTATTTTTATTTATAAAAAACTTTTATATGTTCAAATAGATTTTTCAATACGTCATGAAAATCAAAAAAATTCCAGAAATGGTTTTTTCTTTACATTTTCCACTGAAACCATGCAGGGGGTGTGATTGCACCCCAATACAGAGTTAACATTAGAGTACATGTACGGAGAGTGAAGCTGAAGTATATGCAATTTTAAATTTCTTAAAGTTATTCAAGAAAAAAGAAATTTATATTTTACTACTGTGACTTGTAATTGATTCAATTTTATTTTTTATAAATCTGTGCGGTCTTACATTTCTTTACAGTTTCTACTCTCAAGAAAAACTATAATAATAATTATAAAATAAAAAATCTGGAACCGGTAATTTTGGAAGGTAGGTTTAGTGTTAAAAACAATGCACAATTTTCCTCGTGGCTGAGTCTGCCATGGATGTGGGATCAGGACCCCCCACACCAACAAATACCGTACGGAGATTGGGAAAAATGGGAGAGTTCCGTGGGTGAGCGCGTTAATCGATCGGCTACCAGCAGAAAGGCCCGGGTTCGATTCTCGCTGGCACGGCGGTTACCTCATTTTTCCTAAAAATCCTACATAGATTTGATAAGTAGAGCCTAGTTTCGGTTCATCTTTCTGAAACTTGACGACGCCCACTAGCGGTGGGACCCGTGAAAATTCGGGTTTGAATCGGAACCCGAAAATTCGTGGCACGCGGGTACCCAAAGTCGAAATCGGGTCGGTAATGCTCGGGTCCGGAACCCGAAAATTTAACATTCGGGTACCCAAACAATATAAATATTCGAAAATGTGACATTCGAGTACTCGAACAATATAAATACTCGGATTCCCGATCCGATCACTATCCAACTCGACTTCGAGTATCCGGAATTTGCGAGTATCACAAATTTGTGAGTCCCAACTCGACTCGAGTCATCAAAACCCTTATTATTTACAGTTAGAGTGAGAGAGAGATTGGTGTGTGAACATCGCAGCCCCGGACTCGAGCGCTTATCGAGCGGCAGCCGTGCTGCATTCTATATTCCTGGACAACCGCGGCAAGTGTAGTCGGGCAAAATTAAACGGAAAGTTCTGTCTGGCAAGAAATCGGTGCAGGAAAATTCCTGCGCGCGGCGCTCGCCGCAACGGGAGCCAATTTATAGGATCCGAAGCGAAGGCTCGGTGGGCATCCGTTCGCTCGGCCACCTACATAAATATTATATTCCCCGATAATACCGTGCGCGCTATAAAACTCAGCATTAATCACCGGACAAGAAATACCACCCTCCGGCCGGCGTAGACACAAAACGACCACTTATCCGGGCCCAGGCTTTCTCCGTTTCGAAGCCTGCGGCTGTTCCGCAACCTCGTAAATCGCAAGACGGAAGCCGAACGAGGAGCGGGGGGATAAAAAGCTGGACGCCCGGCAGAAGATAGACAACGAGGAGAGGAACAAGCAAACGGGAAAGAGAGAGAATCGGTGGTGGGGAAGGAGAGAGTGTAAGAGAGAGCGGGACGGTTGGGAGCGGCGGGAGATAAAGCAGAGGACGCTTAGAGGGGTGTAAGTACCTGGAGCTTCTTCAAAAACAGACCGGGGGAGGGGACCGGAAGTAACTTAACGGGCAAAGACATCGCGCGGAGGTCACCGGGGAACCGGAGGAGCACCGGAGCACAGACCGAAGAGGGAAAGAACGAGAAGGTGAGAAGGATGAGGCGATCCCGGTGGAAAACTGAAACGCGTCGCGCAACGAAGGAGAACGCGCAGGAGCTCGCTTTTTAAACGCGCCCCGCGGTGAAACAAATTGGCGCCGGCGTGTTTACACGTGCGGGCTGAAATTCTTCGGGCGCAGCGGACCCGGAAAATGGTGGACGCCGCGCGCCGCATAGTGCGTTGAAGAGCCCATTTTCTGAACGGAATTACGTGACTCCGGAAATTATAGGTGATCAGAACAAGTGTTTCGGACGAAAGTTTTGAAATAAATATTCCGTTTTATCGATCGCACTAATTTTAAATAAATAAATACGTTCGATCCAATTTTAACCTTTAAGCAATTTTCCAATTAAATGTTTCCCAACGTTTCGATCCTAATGTGGATCATCATCAAGGGAGAAAAAGGTTGTAAAGATTTTAAACACCAACAATAGTAAACGGCAAATATCAATCTTGATCAACAACAGTAGACGCAAAACTTGTTTGACAAATATCGGCCTTGTTGAATAATTTCGACTCACTATCGCAGGTTCGTTTGCTATTAGGCAAACATGCGTCCGCCATAATGGTACGAATAACGCTCAAACCAAACCTAGATTTCCGCTAACATGTTGCTCGATATGTATGCGCTTCTCTGTGAACATTTCGTCGATGTCCAACACACGCGATTACGCTAACGAGATAATTAATTATCACCCTTTTAGTCCCGCAAGTGTAATTATCATATTTGTCCTCTATTTTCCTATAACTAGACGGCGGATCTTTACGCAAAATAAACATTTTTTATTAAAATTTCCTTTCTTAATATGTTTGATAGGTTGAAAATAATGTAACGGTAGCTTTAAATTTTTCTAATATCATTACTGTTTCAAATTGCACCTACCAATTTTTCCCATAAATGCATTCCCATTAAATAAAAATTTTTCTTAATTAATCCACAGCTTTTAAGGACTTCCTTGAGAAAAGTTATGCAGAATCCAAAATTTAAAATGGCCGACTGACGTTTTCGCAAAGTTGGATAGTAATACTATGTTTATGTCTACAATTTATTTGGCGATTCAAAAATGAATCATCGAGACCAGGGAATTGTGGAGATGAAAATAAAATTGTCCATCGAATAATTGAAAGCATTTCTTCGTCTATCGGAAAACCATATTGCATCTAAATGCGGGAAATGCATCAAAATGGGTCTCCGAGGTGGACTGTTTAAAAAACGAGACAACGGCGAACATATTTCGCGATACATAACAAATTATCTGTAACCCGACGAAGTCGTATATTGAAAATTACTGTGGGAAATGCCGCCAGTTCGAGTTCTATACAAAAAAGTTCTCGCTGCAATGGTCTCGTAAATAACGAATACTTTTGATAGCGGCTCTATCCAGCGCGAGTCTAAATTAGCAACGGCTTGTTACGCATAACGCAGCTTCGTCGTTTATGGACCGCACCACCATGTTACTAATAAGTCAGTTTTTTATTATAACCATTAAAATAATTTCAGATTTTTCTCGCAGTTGCGGTCGTCGTCGATAAAACGCGCAGCCAGACTGTTAATCCGCAAAAATGCAATATAATTAATAAGTATGACGAAAATTATCATGCTTAGTTTCGGTATTTAATCCTTCGCAGTCGGAGTTATTTTCACTCGAAAATTAAATTCCATTGCATATGATTTTCATTTTATGAATATCAAATTGATATAACACCTAAATCTTACAACACTTAAATCTTTAGTAATTGATTAGATATTTAATAATGCTAACAATATCGTGAATAATAGTACAGCAATTTTTAGTGGTGACTCTGAGTCATTGCTAATGGTTAAATGGTATTAATGCACGATGGTTATGAAAATAAGAATAATTTTATCTACATGGAAAATTAAAATATTTCAGAATCTCGAAACGTAACTGGAAATAGGAACACGTCTCACGAGTAAAATTACGGATAACAATTATCGTTCTTCGCTGTCCAGTTCCATTGAAAACGGCTACTGTTCTCGTTCGCTTATCGATGTATCGTGAATTTGTAAAAAGAACCGAACTATACAAGCTATTTATGTGCTGACGCAAGCTACACGAATCCAATCTCGGAAGTAACCAATAGCGGTGAGCTCGGTGTGCAAGTGGTAATCACGTTTATTGCCCTTGACTGAAGTAATGCTGACAATTCCGAAATTACGAAATAGAACCAGCTGCGTTTTGCAGCGAAGGAAGAACACCAAATATTGTATTAACATTAGAATCAACGTGGCACCGTGTAGGTAAAAGTGAACCGTTGCGAGAAGAAATTAATTGCAGAAATAGAACAACATCGCGGCCGGAACGAGCACGAATTAATTACGGAAATATAATGCGGCATGACTTAATTAGCCCGGTGGAACCGGTCGCGGGGGTAGAGGGAGCGAAAAAGTCCGCCAGGAAAGAACATCGTTACGAACGCGGGTGTACAGGTGAAATTAATCAAAGTACATCAGCATGTATAACCGGGTTGGCCGGTTTAATTAATGTACGTCGCGTTCCAGACCCCTCACCTTTCCACTTTGACCCAGTTGTCGTAGACGGTGTCCGAGCGCCACGCAAATCGGTCGCACCGGCGACCTTAACTCGAGACGACTGGCCAATTCGATCAGCGCTATGTCTTTGGCGAAATTCGACCTCTCGCACCCTATGCACTTACCTCGCCGGCTACGATATCTCGGCCACATTCGACTTCCGCACGTAATTCTCATCGGCGTTCCAATCGCGGTAATGCTTACCTCCTGCCACCGCGTACTCCGATTTCCTGAGAGCTTTATTAAAGAGCATCTCGTAAACGAAGACAACGATTCCTGAAACAAGGCTCGTAATTTTGCATCTTCGTGCGATTTACACAGGGTGTCCCATCTGATTTTGACATCTTGATTCTCTCGCTTTTGTTACTCGTAGCAGAAAATTGTTCAGCAGAGGCTCGAATGGTATGCATAAGGAAATTGTCGATAGTAAATCCAAATCAAAATTGAAAATTTAATAAAAGACAGGCAGCTTTTACGCTACTCGTCGTGCAGGAAACGATTCGAAGAATGGATTTCCGAAGCTGGAAGATTAATTTTTAGTAGAAGTATTTTCTCGTTAGCTTTCTCGCAACAGGCGCCGTATTAACGAAATGAAAGAACGAGGGCGAAGTTGGCGAACGCTTTATGACACAGAGCGACGTAAACAACATTGCGTGACGCCGATAGAAAAATTGATTTTCTTACAAGCAATTACCTGATACGACGAAATTGTTGCTAACGAGAGTGCTACCGCATACTTGTTCTTGCCCATTTTCTGCTATCTCGTATTAAATTTCGACGTGCTACGGAAATACGGTTTGTTCAGCTCTGCAATCAGAACAGTGAATCAAATTAGAGACTCGGCAAGAGGAGTTCCTTGCATTTAATGCAGTATTGTAATTATACAAATTTACAAACGAGGCGAACACTGATTATAAACGTATCAATAAGAGAAACAAATGTGCTAAGTGAAAAATATTTTACAATATTTTTTTAACAGAGATTATTTGATAATAACGAGACATTTATACATTTATAAAAATAAGTAGATCGGAGGTAAAACAGTAGAAAGCCTATTGTTTATTAGCCGAGCAGTTATGAAAAAACTGACGACACCATAGCGCACCTTCGAGAGGAGAGAGAGGCGCAATATTGCGGATCATTCGTCATGGAAAAATTATAGGATGGTGTATAAGAGAAAGTCACCATCGTCCCCAGCTTAATTCGTCCCGTGCAAGACACTTCGCTCCCCGGTAAGGTGCATAAAATATTCACCGTAATACCGCAGAACGCGGGACACGTCCCTGACGGAATAACAACGTTAACTGAAGTTATAAGTCGGTATTACTTTTCGAAACGCGGATCAATATTAAAATGAGCATCGAAAACTTGGAAGTTCTGGCGCGTTTATTTAAATATTTGAAATTCCTGCCGAAAGTAGTTAACCACCCTTTTCACGAACAAGAAAAGCAATTACCGGAACTTTCGACTTGAAAACTTTGATAATTTTGCTGTGTTCAGTGCGAATAATTGGCAAGATCGCAATGAAATCGGCGGGTTTAAAGTGATCATTAATAAATCACAAGTTATCGACAAATGTTTTCAGAGATTATACATAAAGGGTGTTAATTTTAATTCCAACACCTAAATTATTTCCGCTACTACTAAAAGTAAGAAAAAAATGACTAAATAGGATGTACATAATTTTAAGGCTTGCATCAGATGGTAATGAAAAAGAACCTATAAAAAATACAAGTTAACGTACAAAACAAATACGGTGACCTTGAAAAACCGTTAAAATGACCTTCAAAATTTCGTGTCGGTAATAAAGTGTGAATACTGAAACGCTTTAACGTTGATGCTTCGAACGCAATAATTTTGCACCGGCCTAATACCAATCCTCTAATTTCGTCGATTCTCGTTTGTTGGTCTTCTTGAGCGCATCTTCACGGTGAATTAAGTTGCGCGACGTAACTGGGCTCGTCGTTCGAATCACAGCAATCGAATTTGTTGTCGCACCTCACAGAGCCAGGCAAACATTCGTTGTTTCCGCAACGGAATTCGTGTTTCCTGTTTTTCAAATGACAACAAACGTTGATTACGTGTTTGGAGACGGTGTATGCTGGATGTTTCTTGATTGCCGCATTTCATCCGCATCAGCCCGCCGAGGCAGATGTAAAATCGTTCCGGAAGAGAATTCGTTTTAAATACGACTTTGATTTTCAAATCTATTTTTTGCGTTGCCCGCCGGTAAAGTTCAATATTGATGCTATTGGAAACCGTTCTCTATCGTGCTTTAACTATTTTTTTTTGTTTCGAGAAACCTGCTGCACAAATAAATCCCGAGAAGTATATTTCACAGTTACGGGAGAAATGACTTTGGACACCATCAAGAACGATAATTGTGAACTGTATTAAATAGTGACCTGCTTTTGTCATTTTTCGCGCAAGAAAACGCACGAAAAATACGTGAAATTGTTTAATATTTATCTGGTTTTGCTCCAGATAAACAAATTCATTAAGCATTAAATATTTACACTTCAATATACGATAAAAATACCGGTTAAAACATCAAAACGCTGTGTGAAAAATACAATTCAGTATGTTTTTAACGTAATAAATCATTTACATTTACAGCGCCAAAGCATTTCAACCGAATAAGTGATTCCCAAAAATATATTAGGGGGCAAGTAATCTAAACCGAAAAGTAATCAAAATCTCTTCGATGAGCTCATTGGCAGTTAGTTTGTGTCGAAAAACTGCCTTTACGCTGACAAAAAATGTTAGAAAATTATGGAAATTATTTTGTTGAAGGTTTTTTAAATAAATGTTTTTCGCCAGCAAAAAAATTTGTTTTCGGCACTCCTAATATTTCACAGCATACATTAACCAAGCAAAAGTTTTCTTTGAAATGGAACATCGTCGAAACACGAAGTAGCATCTCACCTTTTGCACGATGTAATGTCTTCGACATGGATGATATCGATATCTATGGACTTGTTCTATAGTCATATTCCGGGTTGTACCGAATTCGTTTGTATCGCGTTCCCATCGACAAGCTCGCTCGAGCCGTTTGACACTTTTAGTCGACCGAAATTCATTAGGACAGCGGGGATTGATGAAGCTCTCCATATCTGGATATCGCGTAACTTGCTCGATCGCTCGATAAATGTTTTGCAAAATGCGACTACGCAACAGATATCGTATCGCATTTAATCATTCCGCGTTTTATTGTACCCATGTCCGTTTCCCGGTTTGCATGCGCTAGGCGTTAACACGCGCTGGCCAGCCCAAATTACAAATCGCGAACGTACCGGATCGGCCAGACATATAAAACCGACTTGCATAAGCTGTTAACGAAATGGATTCGTTGCGACTAATTAATTCGCAGCTCGGTGTTGCAATAATCGCACTATGAATATTCGATCAAGCTATCTAGATCCCCCCGAGCCACGATGTCCTCGCACAAATTGAAAATGCAAGAGGGCCGCAGAAATCTTCTAATACATTATTAGATCTTCTAACAGAAATCTTCTAAAATATTATTGTTGTTCTGCGTTCTATCTATTTAAATTGAGAAAAACACATTAACTCCAACTAATCGCTTTCACAACTATTCCTAGATTTAGAAATATTGGAGACTGAAGAATTTGTATTCACTGATCACTAAATTCCAATTCCAATACCAACCCGTGCAGATTGTCCAGTTTCCTTTTGTACGACCAACGTTGTATTTTTTGATTTTTTGATATTTTTCATAGCTGTCCATCGGATTTATAAAATATACAGCCGGTATAATGCACGCGCCTTTTTCCTATAGTGTTACATTCTCCAGAAACATAATAAAAGAAACTACAATACATCTGTTAGTTAGTCTGCTCGAAGACGATATCATAGAAAAAGTTAAATCATGCACGATGTCCAAGTCTTACTATTAAACTGTTTCACTATTCTTATTCTTGTCCTTGAATCGCAAAGACAATCTTCTCCAAGATTTTATCTTCTCAAGAAGCACTCTTTGACAATGGTAACATCTCCAGAGACTCCACTGAATCTTACTCTCCGCATGCGTATAATTTTTTCCCTCAAAAAATTCGATTTTCCTCTATATGGAAACCTTCCATCTAGTTCGTTTCCTGTCTGTTCAGCGGAGGAGATGAACTTCTTTTCCTTTGGATCGCATTCGTGTCTTCCATTGTGGAGGCTCCTTCCGCCATTATCCGGCCTGTCACTCGACGCGGGCTTGTCATCGTCATCTTTGAAATTCGGTTTTTCTCAGCCTTTTCCGGGTTTGCCGCTTAACCCCTGTGGACCACCGGCATTTAATCCCGGAGGGTCGTTGTCAGATAATCCCGAGGGCACGCCATCCGGAGGACCCTTCTTGTTGCCCGGTGAATTTATTATAGTCGAAGCCGGAAGACCAGTTGTCCGACGTCTATGGCGGGTCCTCTTATCTTTTCGCGCGGCCAGTGGTCTAATCGGTCGCTAACGAGCTGGGAAAAATTGCTGTTCGCGAATTAACTTGTTGATACCGCCTGTGGGAAACACGGAAGGGAGAATTCTTTTCATACAAACAAGTCTGAAGTCTCAGAACTGGAAATCTAGCTGCACGAAACCGGGCAAATCAATTTTCTAGCGAAAACCTAGTTGTTGAAATTTCGCATATTTCATACGTGAATTTACACGTGTTAAATAATTCCTAATTGAAAGATGTGTCGTAGGGTTAATCAGAATTTCGAATTTTCCACAGGCGAGTACAACTAGACTTTAATACAACTAGACATTTAAGAATTTAAATAATTTTAATTGAAATATCTTCTGAACTTTTCAACATACATAGCTAAGTACTATTTTTATAACGAATTCCAGCTGCATCGATCGATGTATTAAAAAATACCTCATTCCATTAAAAAAAAAACAAAGTTGACCTTTACATGACCTTTACGGGTCCACTTATGAAAAAACTAATAACATCAGAATATTCTCCACTCTATACCATTCAAGCCGATGTCAAAATCAGGTGGAACACCCTGTATACTGTCAGCGAAAAACGCGCCGGATTGATAACTGATTGAGAAAAAATTCAGGAATCAAGAAATGATTGTGTGGCGGCTAACTCCTACACCTGTCAACAGATGGACAAGCGGTCAACGTTTCCCGCAAGTACCTGTTTCCGTCACCGATTCCTATATATACCTTCCGATGTCCCAATGTCCTTGGCGGGGCGCGCTAGCCTTTCAGGTAAGTCCTCTAGCGTGCCCTAGGACGAAATGCTCCCTTTCCTTCTCCCTTCAGAGTGGGATTGAGTGATTTGAACGACGTCCGCTGCCGCCAAAATTACCTATAGGTGACAAAGCTCCCGAGTTCTCCATAGCGCACCATTATTAAAATCCATGATGGTGACTTGGGTTCATCTTTGGTATGGCTTTGAAATATGGAAGTGCAGTGTACGGGTCCACAACTGATCCTCGTGTTGAATCAGTTGGGTCTGTACACCCCACTTCCATACTTCGAAACCATACCAACGTTGGACTCAAGTCACCATCATGGATTTCAATAATGGCGCTGCGGAGAACTGGGGCCTTGTCACCTATAGGTAATTTTGGCTGCCACGGCGAACATTTTGCAAAATAAAAATTTCCCACCCGATTTTGACATCTGAAATTGATGTATTAAAAAATACCTCATTCCATTAGAAAAAAAACAAAGTTGACCTTTATATGACCTTTATACATCCACTCACGAAAAAAGTAATAACATCAGAATATTCATTCAAGCCTCCGCTGAAACATTTCTGCTGCGAGTAACAATAGTAATCAAGATGTCAAAATTAGATGGGACACCCTGTATAAATCGTACGAAGATGAAAAATGACGAGCCCTGTTTCAGGAATCGTTCGCAGTGTCTACGTTTACGAGATGCTCTTTAATAAAGCTCTCATACGTGAATCTACAAGTGTTAAATAATTCCTAGTTTAAAAATGTGTCGTAGGGTTAATCAGAATTTCGAATTTGCCCCTGGTGAATCGAGTTGAATTACGAAAAAAACCGAGGTCCACGAAATTATTCACAACTTTTGCCTGGAAGTAGCCTAACATCGTCGCGTCGCCGTGCGGTGAAGTAGTCAATCTTGTATTTCGAAAAAAGAAGTCCCGTCGACTCCGAATTGTGGAACGTTCAAACTTCCATTAAGTCCCACTAACGAGCGAAACTTCGGCCGAACACCGAACACGTCGCGAACTCGGAAGTCGCATCCTCGGAGCACGTGACTCCTTGTACACGCGATCCTTTTTTTCCTTTCCGTTCCACCCCGTAGAGACCATGGAAATCGAGCATAATGAAGGCTACTCACGCGACGCCGCTAAAACCGCCAACGAGACTGTTACGACGCGAATTCGTTGTTTTCAGAAATTTTTATTCAGTCAATGAGTCACCTCGATCTTGTTGGATGAAGCTGTTCATTAACATTAACACTGAAACTAACACCGCCGGGCAAATGACCGGTTTCTGGTTTTTTAATTTACAATTATTGAAATTATAATGATGCTTTCAATGATTATACACATTTTTGTATCCAAGCACATGTTATAATAAAAATCACAGGAAATCTATAGAAATTCTGTGACATCATTTTTATAAGGCAACACATGTCATCCATTTTCAGAGCTCGTTTAGTGTTAACAGGTACCACAACTTAAACTGACCGGTTACCGAATTTTTCGCTAATAATTAGACAGCGAATTTTTATGGAAAACTTTCTACCTGTATTGCAACAACCTGGAACGAAAAATTAATAGGTTAAAAATAATATTTTTTATCAATATTCACCCACATATTTTTGTCGTAGATGGAAAATTATATGTAGAATTAAAAATATTTTCAACTCTGTTACCGGAAGTTATTGATCCAGAATAAGATTGTACGAAGACGATGCAGAACCAGCTGCGCCAGGCACGCGACAAGCGGTCACACAATCGTTTATGCGAATTCATATTGCCTGTGTATTATGGAAATGTCTGCGTTAATGACTACGATCATGGAGACGATCATTCACAACGACTGCTCGGGAGCGTGCCGGGTAACTTGATTTTATACCGTAGGAGGGCACCCTCGCAAATCACCAGCAATTTGTCATTCCGAAGTGTCCGCTATAAAATGCTACAAAAATTGTCAATCTTCCGCCATTCGATTAATATGCTGTCACAATTTTACCAAAAATAATAGCGATAAATAATAATAATAAATTCCGAACGCACGATCGAGTAACGACGAGTGCGACGAATTTAATCGAGACAAATTGTTTTTCAACAACTGGTTTTCTGATAAATGTTGGAACTAGATCCACGAAAACGATTAAATACAAATAGGATACAAATAGAAAAATGCTACGAATATATCGGTGACAGTTCCATAAAAAATAATAAAAAATA
The DNA here is from genome assembly GCA_028454225.1 of Lasioglossum leucozonium. Lineage (NCBI taxonomy): Eukaryota > Metazoa > Arthropoda > Insecta > Hymenoptera > Halictidae > Lasioglossum > Lasioglossum leucozonium. Next base: position 1,417,396 of record CM052217.1, on the reverse strand, counting down.
AAGTAGTTTTGTCATTGGATTAGTAGCGATTCACACCGATACACCCGACCCGGTATCGGATTTCACTGCTCGGCGGCCGAGGCCTCTCGAGCTTCAGTGTCCCGTTCTACAAAAGTCAAAGAATAGTATCTCTTCGCGATAATTGTCTTTGGCCAGACCCGTGGTATAGACAATTATCGATGAATTACTGTATTTCTAAACGCGGATTGAACGGCGCGTCGCGTTGCGTCGGACGGCGCGACGCGGTTCGCGAAACAAAAGAGAAATATATGTCGCGTCGCTCGACAGCGGAAAAAAAACTGCGCGGTGATGTCTCGGCTCGTGGACTTTTTCGCACGTCGACGCAGACTTCGGTGTGATTTCGCTTGTCGTCGTTCTCGCGGAAACTCGAAAAATGAATGTAATGCTTCAGGAGCACGGCGCCAGGCATATATACAAGGTGCCAGAAGGATTACGGGAACTGTGCGCTGACATTTCACGCGAGGTAAGCACGCGCAACGTTTCGCTGGCAACGTGAAATCGCTCGATGTTTAACGTAAGTGTTTCCTTTAAGCTATAGAAGTTGCACATTAAACCGGCGTTCCTTGCCGGGAGAGTCGGGTCTTAACGTTTTTCTTGTTAATCACGAACAAAAGCTAACGAGCACTTTCCTATCCCGATAGGGCTGTTCTATCTTGACATCGGAACCGTGTTACTCCTATCATTTTTCCTGTCTACACGCGATTAAAAGTTTCGAAAACCTTCGTATCGCTCTTTAAGAAAACGTAAATGGGGTATCTCGTTTACACGAACGTTACCAGCTGCGCATTCGGGTCGTAGTAAATTCTACAGCTGGAGAATAATCTCGGAAAGTTCTAGAGCACAGCGTACCGGCTGATCAGGGGAATCGACTCGAATTCAGGGGAATACAGTTGCCCCCTCACTGCCATTACCGAATCGGTTGGTTACTCTTGCGTATTCAAGCATAATCTAGTAGTCTAGTATATTCTAGTCTGTTCTAGTCTAGTCAATTTGCAGAAAGATCCATAATCTATCAAGAATCACGATTTTTCAGTGAACAGAGAATACTAAATTGTACACGTTGTTCTCAGAAAAATTTTTATGCAGAAATACCGATACTGTCGCGAACAAAAGTATTGGCAGAGCCAGCTTTGGTATACAATTACTGTGGCAATATTGTTGTTTTTTTAAAGATGATTAATTGGAAATTATTGATTGTTTCAGGTGCTCAGAGCGCAACCTGAGAACCTGTACGGTTTCATCGCCGAATACGTGGACACTCTTCTGATCACGAGGGAGAACACAAAAGGTAAATTTATCAGCTGATCCGATTGCCATTGATTTTGCCTTTATCATCATTCCCGCCATTTCAGTTGCGGTGAAAGTCGTGAACAACATTTTGCTCGGAAGCCAAGCAATCCTCTCTATACTGTACCGATCCGGTTTTACTTTGGAACAAATCGCCGTCGCGGCACCGCGGATGCAAGTAAATTTTATTATAGCGTGTCCGATGATTATCGGTACTTACATGGCGCATTTCGTTTCGAAATGCCTCTTTTTCTTTTTTGCTGCCCAGAGAGCGTTTCGGGAGTACTTGGACGCGGTTGACACGCAACTGGAACAGATATGCGAAGGTAAAGTTATGGCGCGCGAATTGCACGAAAGATATACTGAACCACGTTACACGTTGCAAGTGATGCACAGCGTTAGAACGCCAGGGGGTGCCTTGCAAGATTATTTTTTTAAATAAAATGTATGCTGTTTTTAAATTTTTATTATTTTTATTACCCAAAAATTAGCCACTGTCTTTAAAAAAATATAGGGGGGTCGCTATAAAAGAATTTGCCCTGCGTGTGTGTCCTGAAACATACTGTCAAAATTATTTCTTATTTTTAGAAGTTTGTTGTTCCTTTGCGTCTACCCCAACACACGACAAATGCGATTATGTTGTAATTAGTCTTACCGTAAATAGAATTAATTTGCACAGATAAGACTTGCGACGAGAGGTCCAAGGTCTCCATACGGAACATTTTGGAAGCAACTGGATCAACGCGAGAGGATGCTGATCGCGCTGCTAAAGTGATACAAGTAAACATTTTACTTAACGCATTGGACGACAGTCTTTCCGAAACGGAAAAGAGAATAACGATAAAATTGCAGTTATTGATAACAAAAACTATTGAAATTGATTTGAGGTTCAATTATGTTTAAGAAATAATGCAGGAATTCAAGTCAGCGGATCTTTTTGCAAAATAAAAGTTTTGTACCTGAATTACAACAAACTAGAGTGAAGTAGAAATTTATTTTCTTAATATATTTAATAGATTGCAAATAATGTAACGGTATTTTTAAATATTTCTAATGGTTTTAAGTTACATCTACTTATTTGTGTTATAAATGCATAAAATCTATATGTGCTGTGGCAGTGCAATCTACAGGGTGTCCCAAAACTACTGCGTTAAACTGAAATGGGAGGTTCCTTGGGTCCTTGTTTAGGAAAATGTCGCTTCAAATGACCCAAGGAACCTCCCATTTCACTTTAACGCAGTAGTTTTGGGACACCCTGTATATGTATTAAACAGAGAAAGGAATGTAGCCAAAACCTTTCCAAAGCAGGATTTCAATTTTTGACATAATTACTGAACTGTTTCTTTAACTAATAATACCTTTCACTGTAACAGGCAGACCTAATAATACCTTTCACTGTATCAGGCAGCATTCCGCGGCCATTACGAAAGAATGATTACGAGCGAGGTGCAGGGAAAAGTTCAATGGCAAAGAGCAGTGGCGAACACGTTGGAGATCCTGCGCAAAGCTGGCGCTACGCAGGCGGAAATTTCGAAAGCTGCGAACCACATAAAAGTACGAATCCTTTACCGATCGTTCTCGTAGCGCCGTGAGCGAAAAATTGAAACGAATATTGTCGCCAGTGTAGTTCGCCTACCGCGGCTATTACATTAGAAGAAACCAGAGGATGGACGTCCGTAAGATCTTAATTCTGTGACGTAGCAGAGAATTTTATGCGAATCCGAATGGTATCAAGGGATTCAATAATGTGAATATATTCGCAGCGGAAACGGAAGAAGAGCTGAAGAAGGATGCGCGTATTCTCGAGCCCGCGGAAGCCATTCAAGCTGTCGCTTGGATGGAAATGATGTACAATGACTCTGGCTTGACGATGGAGAAGGCGAACGAAGCTGCCAGGGTTATTCAAGTAACGTTCTTCGTTGATATTTCGATAGTAACAAGTCTATCAATTTGGTCTAAAAGCAAAAAATAATTCTTATTCTCACACGTTAACACCTACACCTACCGAGCTCTAAAAATGACTGTGTTGCCTTCGAAAAATTATATAAACATAGATTTTCTGTAATTTAAAAATAACATCATAGAATCTACATAGATTTGCTGTAATTTTTATTGTAATACGTGCTTGGATACAAAAACGTAACATTTCCGGTGAAAGCATCATTATAATTTCAATAATCATAAATTAAAAAACCAGAAACCGGTCATTTGACCAGCGGTGATTGGTTTATTGTTAATGCGAACGGTCAGTTTTTTCCGCAACAATGGACCGATGTATTTTTTGAAATTTATAAATGCATAATATTTACCGTCTAATAAATAATTAAAGCGGCAAAGTCCATACAACGAACGATGTTCCAATAATTGTGCATAAATTTAATCATCATTATAATGGCCAATCTTCTCGCGGTTCGTTTATTTTCATATATTAATCGCACTTCAATGTTTTGTTACCGAAATTGCTTGCTCCGCGGCGATCGATTAATTTCTTTTGCAATTGGACAAAGTAGACACGGAATTTTTAAACGCGTCAAATTATAACATCCAATTACGCCCGGCGAGCTGCTTCAATATTTCGTGTTAATTTCAGAGAGCGTACAAGAAATACCGCGCGAGAAAAGGCAGCTACGACGTGCAACGATTAGAGTCGACCAAGTCGATGATCGTTCAGGCTGTTCTCGATTCTCTGCACCAGAGAGTGTTCCAAAAAGTGATGTCTCGCGGAGGTATCCCCGAGGAATATGGTACCCAAGAGGAATTAACGATCACCAGCACGAAGGTCGAGATGGCTTTCAAAGAAAAATTCAGAATGTCTCGTGTGTCGATGGAGGGTGAATGCTTCAACATTATTCAAAACATTATCGTTCAAATTACGATGCATAACTGCACAATCGGCTGCACGATGAACTTCAGCGTCGCCTGGCTCGGAAAATTTATTCATTAAACTGATCATTTCTCACCTTAACACTAGAAATACTCGATAATCGAATCATTTTCAATTTCTTAGTAGACTCTTTTGTTTCAATAGAAATTAATATGCTAAAAAATATCTCTCGTCTTGATGCTGGATAATAATTTTTAATTTTCCATAAACACTACATTTTTTGACAATTTAATAATTCGCCACTTTGCAGCATAGAAAATCTGAAAAAAGTTATTTTGATCGGTAGCTCTACTGTTAATAATTATATTAACTGCACAACTGTGTAATCACTAGACAGCGGACCTTTATGCAAAATAAAAATTGTCAGCATCGATTGCAAGAAATAGAAACTTCCCTTAACGGATTTAATACAGAAGAAATCATGACAACTTCAATTTTTGAATTTTCTAATTTTGAATATCATTTTCTTAATTTTCCTGTAAATGCATAAAAATCCGCTGTCTAGTAATTACTGATGCAAATATGTAATAATTTCTACTGAAACGATGTGTGTAATGTCTCGAATAACGAAGCAATTTTTACTATAAATAGAAGGGGAAGAAACGGAAGAAGAAAGGGAAGAAGATTTGTACGAGGAAGAAGAAGAAGAAGAAGCGAGACAAAAAGAAGCGGAGTCAGAGCACGAGGAAGAGTATGAAGGTAAAGGTTTATTTTCAATCGATTTGAAACTGTAAAGTCGTCGAACTCCGTGTACGAATTTTCCTCGCAGAAACAGAGGAAATGGCGACCGCACTACCCACTCCTGTTTCTGAATACCGTCCAGTGGAGTCGGAAGCGAAGACCGACGCAGAATACACGGAAGAACAGTTGACGGAAGCGGAAATGGATGAGCAGCAAGCGCCGGAAGTCGAAATTACGACGGAGCAATTGCCTACGAGCGTTGAACCACAATCGGAGGCTGAAACGGAGCACCCGACGGAATTAGAAGCGGGGGCAGAGGTTGAAGGTAAAACAGACCGGAAGATCCTCGAATCCTCCCATTTTAACGGATTCGACAAATAAATCATTTATTTCGAGCATTTTACCAGCGATTTTTACAATTCTTAACGATTATTTATTGGAAAGCTTTCAAGTTCCGATCGCGCGAATATTGCTCACGTATTAGGAGATAAATGAAACTTCAAGGTTCGGTTAACAATTTTATCGTATAATATTTGATTTGTTTTTATTACTCGGACATTATCGAAGAATTAAATGGATTCAGCGGAGTTTAAAGGGAAAAGAAAATTTATAATTTCACCGGGACGTTCTGAAGTTTACAAATAAATGTGGGAACATTTCTCTTCTGAAATTGCTTGGTGCAGAGACTGCGGGACGAAATTTATTTCACGCGCAATGCGCAAATCAATTAATAACGAACCCTGTTGCAGAGGCAGAAGAAGAAGAAAAAGTAACGGAAAGCAAGGAAACCGGGGTGCACGAGCACGAGGAGGCAGAAGAGGAGCCAAATGTTGCCCAAGAGACCGGTACCGCGGACGATGCGGCGGAATGATATAAATGTCCTCGGTTATTAACTTTATTAAAGCAATATACTTCCAAAATAGCTTGATTAACTTTATTAGGGTAATATACTTTAAAAAATAGGCTTCCCGAAACGACCGAGTTCGCGATACCCTTCGCGACAGAGGTGAGAATCTCTGCGCGGTTTTCGAGGCATATGGACACTGAAAGCGGAGACTGGTTCAAGAAAAAGCTGTACAATGGTTTCATTGAAAATTCATTTTATTATTACAACTCGAGTATTCAACATAACCTAGCTTAATATAGGAAATAAATTTCGATTTATAAATCTTGTAATGAATTAACTTTATTGTAAGATAGTCCACTACTGAATCATCGTGGAACAGAAGTTTGCAAGTAATAAATCAAACTATCGTGAAATCGTAACATTTTCGATTATATCGTAAAAAAAAGTTGAAATTTTATTAAATAACGACAACCACTATTGTATATAATTATATAAAACGAAAGCAGACTTATGAAATACGTGTATACTCAAGTCACCCTGAAATTACTACTGCGATCTAAAAACAAAGAAAACTTTATAATAGCATTCATGACGGATACTGTGAAATTTATATTTTCCGCGGAGATGTGAAAACAACATTCCATGGGTGCGATAAGCTCGAGTTTAAACCACGCATGAACTATTACGAGATATTTCTTTTTGTAGAAAAATGCGAGCTATATGAGAAACTGTCCTAAAAATACAACGAGTAGAGCAACTTGAGATTTGGCCAGACCTAAAACGTGTGCCGCCACGGTGTGCCCTTCGCCGAACAGCATGTTCCGGTTTTGACTAAGCGAGACTTGAGATTTTTTAGCTGGTTGCAGTCCCCCTCCCGGAAAATCGGTACGCAACCGGCTCTGCACGGTTTCCCCGTCGACGGGCGGTTCTCTTGAAACCGATGACCGTCGTTGCTGAAGTATCTCTCCCTGTTTCTAGGATTCACGTTCTCGTCCATTTGGCCGCTAGCGTCGGAGGTGAACGATTTGTTGCAGTCGTCCTTGGTCCGATCGTCCGAGAACTCGTTTTCACCACCGTACTTCCTGTGCTTGCACTTCCTGCTGGCCTTGGCCTTGTACTTTTCCACCAAGATGCACAAAGAATCCTTGTGATCGATCTTGGCCACGCAATCGTCGTATTCCTCGTCGTTCTGCTCCTGAACGGTCGATATCTTCTCGCAATCCTTCGAATGAAAATCCCGATGACGGATCGACTCGCAGCCAACGTGACTTCTGCAGCATCTTCCCTGGCTGATGGAGTGCGACGAACAGAGACAGGTATCTGAGGCGAGACGAGGCTTTTCCTTCGTCGAACAACTAAAAAGAGAAATTTTTCATTGCAGATTAACCGCAACTGTATCCGCCCTGCTGCGAAATTCTTTTATAGCCCCTGAAGAACGATGTTCCAACAACGACATCCTCGCGAACCTGCGGCAATCTTCTCCGCTGCAATGACGACAACAACTCTGTCCAAAACAGCATCGACTGCGATTCTGAAACCGGCAAAAGTCCCGTCGCGGCCGCGACAAGTCGACGTTGGAATGTTTCGCGCAATTGCAAGCCCGATGGACGTTGGTGTGCGAGTTGTCCTTGCACGGTCCAAAAAGATTCGACTTCGAGCGGGAGTTCCGGCGATCAGACCTGCAGTTAGCTCCTCCGCAGCAGTGCTCCTCCATGTTGCACTCTAAACGAAGCGGAATTATCACGATAATTCATCGGGACGTCGCCCGTGATTCAGGAACGCGAGGAATTTCAACTTACTCCGTTTCTCCGGCGAGCTGGTGCCTTTAACGTTATCTACTCGATCGTAGCCTTCGTCGTATAGAAGATTAACGGAATCCAATTTGGCCGAAGTTTCTTTCGGGCTTCGTCTTCGTGAATGGGAATACGAAGTGCGGCAACGGCTAGAATTTCTCGACTCCGTTATGAAACTTTTCATCATTTTTACGTCTGAGCTGGAAATAAAATAAGTCGCCGTGCAAAAAGTCTTGTCGCAGACGACGACCAACGCCGAGATCTTCCGCTGAATAATATAAGGACCGCAAAGGGTCTAGCAGGGTAAGCATGATTCTGTCTCCGCGACGATTTTTATTGGTGTCGTGTGCAAAACAATGCTTTTAGGTTGAAAGATAAGCCCACAAAATTTACCCTTATTTAAGGGTAATATGAAGGTAAACGCCCTAAACTTTATCATTTATTTTCTCAGTTGTTAATTAAAATACTAAAATGAAAAAAAGATGGAAATACTCGAACTTATAAACTCGGGAAGATAAGAACAAACTTAATCTCCTGATAAGAATAATTAATTAATGTTGAAAGAAACACTGCATTATAATGTTATAATGGCGTAATTTCATTTGTTCTTCAATTACTTAACCATGTTCCTCGAATCCGATCAGCTTGAAATTTCCAGTTATGTTAGATAGGTAACAGAACTCAAAGGGTTGCTTGCATAACCTTAAAAAAATAAATTTTTTTTCTGCCCTTCATAATTTTCTCGGTGAAAAAATATATGAAATGCAGGAGGTAAGTTCCGAGTAGTTTCGTGTTTTTTTCATCTTAATATCTTAACCAACAACAGAGAAAAAATATTATAAAGTTTAGGGTGTTTACCCCCACATTACCCTTAAATGAGGGGTTAGCGATTAAAAATTTTATGGGATTATTCTTCAACCTAATAGCGTTGTTTTGCACACTGGACCATGTTTACCCTGCTGAACCCTTTCTTACGAATCCCTTCCCTGCTTGTATAATAATTAGACTGCTGATTTTATGCGCACATGACTGACAGAGTGATGGAATTATATATTCTATTTATTCATCTAAAAATCGAAGTGTTCCAGAAGTGCTGTCAGTCCCACGAGACAGTGACGATAAAATGCGACTCTAGACTCCGGTAAGAAACGCGACAGTTATCCAGGGATTACTGTAGCTCGGCGCAACATTTTCCCTGCTAAAACGTCCGATAGAATATCGTACTTGTCCGGTTGTTCCGATTTCGAAGGATCGCCTTTCTTTGATATCTCATTGTACTCTTTGCTTGGAACGATATCAAGCGCGTCCCCCGCGCTGCACTGGTCCGTTGTCTTCGAAGCGTTCGCCGGTTCGTTAGCTTTTGCAGCCTCGTTGCGTTTACGACAGCAACTGCAGATTATTGGTTTCTGAAGTAAGTTTTCCTTGATTGAGCCACTTTCGCCGTACTCGTCGCTCCAGACTGTTTTAGTATCCGCGCGGCCCGGTCTCGAGTTTGAGCATTTTCTTGAGGAAAACGACGCGTTCTCTGGCTCCTGCGGCTCCTCGTTCTCTGCAACGCTTTCGGCCTAATTTTATTTATGGTAAAACGTTAAAAATATATCACGAATCGCCTGGTAACTTCAGTTTTACGCTAAACCTACCGTTGCGTCAAGTCTCAATTATTGAGACTATAAAGTTACTTACATGGAAATTGGTTGGACACATTTTTTCATCCAAAAACATATTGACATAAAAATTGCATAAAATCTAAATAAATAGAGCCATTTTTATTAGTTGAAACATTTTTAATCGCTCTTAGTGCTCGGCAGGATGTTTTACCCAAAAACATATTGAAATAAAAATTGCATAAAATCTAAATGGAGCATTGTAATTTTTATGAGCTAAAACATTTTAATCGCTTTTAGTGCTGGGCAGGATTTTTTATTCAAAAATATATTGAAATAAAAATTGCATAAAATCTAAATAAATAGAGCATTGTAATTTTTATGAGCTAAAACATTTTAATCGCTTTTAGCATACGATAGGTTTAGCGTTACGACACGAGCTTTCTAATATTCCTTTCCCATCTGTGCTATGGAGCTGGTTACCTTGTCGAATCTCGTGTTGTCCTCGAAATTACCGTAAAGTCCGTAATTCTTGGGAAACCTACGGCGAGCGCGTTGAAAAGCAATGGCGGCCGCGACCAGCTGATGTGACGAGGACGGACAAACCTGAGACATTGCTAGAATTAGCTGGGATCGAACCGATCGTTCCCCCGATTTTAACTAACTACGTTAGTAATTCGAGATATTCGGGTGTGGTTGCATTGATGGAAGGGTGACTGAACGATGAAGTGAGTCGCTTCATTCTGTTATTGATTCATGAAACATCGAACTGGTCTTTAATCGATCTCGTGATTTTCGCTGACAAGCGACAAGGAAGTTGTATGCATGAATCACTATTCACCAGGTTTTATTCAAACAAATTAATTATTCATACCGAATTATCCCTGATAAATGTATTTATACTGTGTAAATGTTAAATGAGTAGACAGCGGATGTTTATGCATTTATAGCAAAACTTAGTAGGTATAATTTGAAACAGTAAAAGTATTACAAAAATGTAATTATTATTAATTAGTAGTTAATTATTATTTATTAGTTATATTATTTTCGACTTATTAAATATATTAAGAAAGGAAATAAATTTCTGTCACTCCAATTTGTTGTAATTGCTATGAAAAAATTTCATTTTGCATAAAGATCCGCTGTCTATAAATTAGTGCGAAAACGAAATTACGAGTTTTTCTGTCTCTGTGCTTTTCTCACCGACAAATACATGCTTGATATAAGGCCGACCGTGCGTATAAATAAAAGTTCTTTACGATCAATTTAGTTCAGGCATGAAATATGTTTCTTGAACAATTGTATTTTGCCGCAAAATCTTGACGTCCTCTTTTAATTACGCGTTGTAACGGCCCCCGTTTTATGGCGCGCCATTTCATTGCGCCCTTTAACGCGCCCCATTCGCCCCATATAACGACAGACAATTTCACCGGTGTACGGCTTCATCGGATTTGTATTAAACAGAATTTCGCGCGGCACGGAAACCTAGGCCAATATTCGATCGGTGTAGATGTCCTGTTCGACCGTTTAACGACTTTAATTAGAACGATGGCCCATTGATGGCAAAAACAGTGCCGTTTTAACGACATCGTTGACTGAGATCGATACTAAAAGATCAGAGGAGCCAGTAAAACGATATTTGTACCGTTAAAAGTAACGTAAGGCCAAAAATATTAGTAAAAACGTAGTTTAACATTGACAGACAATAATTTTTAACCCTTAGCACTCGAGTGATGGCTCATAGTCACCATTAAAAATTGCTGTACCATTATTTACAATATTGTTTGCATTATTAAATATGTTGGTAGGGAATCAATTACTAAACATTTAAGTGACAGACGAATATCTCCAAAAATATTTATTATACGCAAAAATGGAACGTAGGATTTAAATGTTATTTAAAATTGCGAATTTTTTTACTAAAAATTACAGTAAAATATGAATTCCTGATTATATATATTTTTCTCTGTAAAAAACGATCTAAATCAGTTAAAACGTTTTAATTTCTTGATTTTGGTTTTCCCTCGTACAGCTGTTCTTAGACAGTGATTTCTGAGGTTCTCCGCGTGCCATCTAAACATCTCCAGAGACTCCTGGTGGACCCTAGAATACTAGGAATACTACTAGAATTTTCCATAACTTCTACAGGGTGGTAAGTAAATTCTTTATTTATTACCATATACGTTACAATTTTTAACGTGTACATATAAACTGTGAAAAATTGCGTACAAAGGCTATAGCCGGGTTTGGTAGTCAAATTCGCCCCCGACGAGTTTTTGATCGAGCTTTGGCAATTCGATAGCCTACCCAAAAAGACCCCGATCTGCCAAGTTACAGCCCCATATCTCATCTGTAAGGGTAGTTATTGAGGAAAATCGAA